>JAHIAM010005047.1:0-27880 GCA_021605205.1 Aegilops longissima | reverse complement strand
TTGAAATATCTAGCTCCTCGAGCCTAATGAATAAATATTTGAGTATTAGAGTTATGTTGTGATGCCATGTTGTATTTACACATATCAGGGCATATTGTGTGTATGTTTGAAATGCTTGGTATGTGTGGGATCTGACAATCTAGTTATTTATCCTTGGCAGCCTCTCATATGGGGAAATGTAGTCTAGTGCTTCTGAGGCGATAGTAATCCGCTACAGCCAGTTCACGAGTCACCTTGCTTTAGCTCTTTTGCTTTGGACACTTGATTGGAGGCATAATGTTTCACTTTGTTCCTATATACGCATCGCCTTGAGAAATGTCACGGTGATGACCGAAGTCCTGCCTAGCTTTGCTACAGCCGGGTTACGAGTCCTGATAGCCGATTACTCAGCCGAGATTCATCGTTGATGACCAGACATGTTCGATGTGATTCATATGCTGTCCCCATGGGTTAAGCGCCGCTTTGGGTTCACGACTAGCCATGTCTGCGTTGAGTTCTTTGTCATATGGATACTAGCGACACTATCATATCGTGACCCAAAAGCCGTAAGCGGTCGGCGAATATGGTAAGGCGACACCAGTGAGAATACGTGCGTGAGCCGCCAAAGTGATATGAGTGTTACGCAAGCTGAGTCGATGTGACTTGGAATCGAGGTCGACAAGATCGGCATCCGGCGATGTCGGTTTTGCCATGTCATTTAACGGAACAGCCACTCCTCCTACACACAAATCTTCCATGTAATTGTTAGCAACTGCCGTATGCTCCCTCCGTTCAAAATCAGGTGCATATAGCTTTATTGAAAATTAGAACCTGCAAACTTTACCGAGTTTTCATGTACCAAATTGGACATGTAGAATACCATATATATATCATTTCATTCATCTTGATAGGTAACTATAAAAGATGGGTGAGGAGTCTACAAAGAAAGACCATCGTATCACCCATGCAATTTCAACCATCCTTTAGTGTCGAGGGAATATCATAGGAACTCTATATGATATGATTTTTATAGGATTTTTTCCTTTAGAGCCAATTGGTTCATAGGAATAGATTTATATACTCTACATTTCAAAGGAAATAAACATGATATCATTTCTATAGCTTTAGAGCCACTTGGTTCATATGAATGGATTCCTATACTCCTTAATTTCAAAGGAAAATAAACATTAGCGTATATTCAATAGAAAAGTTCCTATGATATGAACCAAATTACATCTCTTTACTAATCCTCCTCATAGGAATTGAGATACATGTCATCTCTAGATTCAATAGAAAAGTTCCTATGATGTGAACCAAATGACATCTCTTTTCAAATCCCTACTCATAGGAATTGAGATGCTCCATGTCATCTCTTTCCTACAACTTCCCCCATGTGCATCTTCTATTCCTAAATAGATAGTACAAACCACTAGTAGCTTTTTTTCCAAAACATGCAACTATGGCACAAGAACTATATAGTGTGCCAATAACTTTGAAAGATGGTGCTGGATGAAGCTAACCCGGCGGTGCGAGAGATGGGAAAATCCGAGCACTCTTGGCCGTTGGATATCATCAACATTCCACCAGATCTGCCACATGTACAATTTAGAAGACTCCATGGTTGAACTTAAGCATAATGCACAAACCTCAAAACACAAGCACTTCTCCTTTGTTCTAGAATCTTAGTATCATAATTGATTATTTTTTCTAAATGAATTGCCATTATTTGTTTTTACTTTATGATTTACAATGCACACCCCATGAATCTTAACATTTTATTAAACTAATTGATTTTGAATGAGATGAACTATAAGAACTAAGCGAACATCTACATCATGCATATATGACTCAAAGCTTTACATGCTATAGTGTGTATTTATTCATAATTTGGTTTGAAATCTCATGCATTCAACATGTGTACCTTACTAGTTTTGAGTAGAGTAGAAAATTTCCACGACCCGGGTATATCAAAATGCAGGGCCCATGCATCATTGCCTTTGGTCGAACCTCGTCCACAATTTTTTATGTCGTGCTATATCTCCACTTGGTCCCCGAACCCAAAATGTTGCCTCGTTCCCGTAAAACCAAGTGGCCCACATATTTAAAGCGTCGACTCGAACCCGTTTACTCGGACGTGGCCCATGCGCCATAGTATCCTACAAACCCTAATGCCGCACTCATCATCGGTTTTCTTCAAGAGGGGCGAGGAGAAGCCGATTTGTAGTGGGCGCTTTCAAAAAAGGATCAATAGTGGAGACCCCTATCCTAGGGTGCCCTAGGTAGCTGCCGCCGCATCATTGCTTTCTCTTTTCTTTATGCTCTTGCGGCGCTAGAGTGAAATGATGGTTGCTTCGTCCGTCGACTTAATCGGGAAAGGTTGGGCTTTGTGATTTGACCCCTCATCGCTCATTTTCTACTACTGCGGTGCTACAACGGGGTGCCTCAATTCCAACCGCTGCTCGAAATGTAATTTGGTGCATCGCCGTGGAACAAGGCGGTGGATGAGCCACATATCTGCGAAAGGGTCTGTTAAGTGTGTGCGTCATTTCTGTCTGCGACTGACCTGCTTGAGTTGCTCGCCAACACGATGAGCAGCCTACCACTTGGTTTTGCTCCTTGGTGAATCCGACTATAATGATCTAAAAGATACATGCTGAACTACCCTCTCCATCTCGGTTTTTTTTTATTTGTAGGCGTCTCGGTTTATAGGGCCTACGTAGTTCTAGGTCATCCATTTGACTAACTAAATATGAGTTACTATGTCACAAAAAGTATATCATTGGATTCTTATTGGTTGATAGGTGAAGAAACAAAAGCGAGTAGAAGTTAATGCACCGCGCCTTAGTATTAATGGGATTATTTGGTTTTGTAAGATGGCGTGCGTTTGGTTGCAAGGGTGGTCATGAATGGGTTGGGATCGTTCAAAAAATAGACATGTTTGGTTATAAAGCACATGAATGGTTGAGTCGAGAAAAGAATATGCCTTGAAGATCTTTGAACCATTCCACCCAACCAAATCGGTCGAATCAAATGGCCACCCTTTGCATGCATGACTATGTAAGCATGTTGGTGGTCCCATCTTAAATAATTAGCTCATCTCTTATATTCAGCCAAACACATGAATTGAATGGTTCAATCCCAAAAAAATTGAATGGTCCCAATCCATTCATACGATACCTTCAACCAAGCGCATCCGACAAAGGGAGTAGTTGTACTTAAAAGTCGGGGGGGCTTTTCTGCCTGGCGGTGGGCGGGCAGTTCCTCCTAGTCGGTTCGGCGAGTAGCGAGAAAACGAGGGAAGTAGGCTGCTGCAAATGTGAGGCTGTGTGATTGTGGCGACTTCTTGCTTTGGACAGGTGGGGCCCGTGATTTGACTTGCCATTATCATTTTAAGCTGCGGTGCTCGACCCGGCGTGAGTCTCCCAATTCTGACCACCTCCATACAGGTGCCTCTCCCAATGCTCCACAATGTAGTAGTAGAGGCTGGCTCTTGCATGAGCCCACTTCTCACTTTTTCCTTGCCTCTCTTTCCTCCACATATGCAAAATGCCATGTAAAGCGCACTATTGTACTTACTTGCTCCCTCTGGTGCTTAAGCTTGCCACATAGGCATAAAGTCTGATGTGGCAAGTTAATCAAGAAGAGAGACTAGTTTGGTGACCCAAGGAAGAAAGCGGTGCTAAGCGCGTGTACCTAGGTGAAAAGACAATTTTGAGTCTATAGCTAATTAAATGAAGCAAACTTAGCAACACCATTTCATTGGAAGAGGTCACTCCTTGGAAAATGCAATAAATACTAGTACTCCCTAGGTCCCATTATATAAGAACGTTTTGACACTACACTAGCTAGTGTCAAAACATTCTTATATTATGGAGACGGAGAAATCTGAAAAAAAGATAGAGAGGAAAAAAAACACTTATAGCCAACCTTAGAGCCAACCTTGTTGTAGTATAGTGACTATGTGATGACTATATATGACATGCCAACATCGGATAGCCTAGCACCATGTTAAATCTCAAAGGCGCGACCACTTGACGGCAGCAGTCTGGAAAGCGCGTAGCGACCATGATACAGGGCTCTTGGCAGCCTTGAATCTGAATCAAGCGGTCGCATGCTAAGTTGCTGAAAATTGTAAGAATAACCCTCCGGGATAGGATATTCACCCATAGGTCTAGAATCACGCCATGCAACCGTTCGATCTCAGATCCAAGGGCTCTCGGAAGCCGTATCATGGGAAATGGAAAGCCACTACCACACCGTTACTTGCGCGGCAGCTAAGCTCCTACTCTTTCCCCGTCCTTTAATACTACGGCGGTTCACTCCTAGTCGTCCCATCCATTCACATTACGGCGGTTCAACTAATCTAACCCTCCTCCCAAATCCATGGCGTCCCAAATCTCCCGATCGGCGGTGAGTACAAGGTTAGAACCATCACGGCGATGAGTTAGGCGTCATGTACACCCGTACTTCAGCGATGGTGAAAGGATGCCTTTCTCGCTTGAGCGCATGTTGAAAACTCACATGATGAGTGGGTGGCTGGGCTAGATGTTGAGTACACCACGTCGTGGGACAAGAGAAGGATCTAAAAGCGAAGAGAGGAAGCCCGCCGTGATCGAGGTTGCGTACATAACGTTTGCTTGGTCTACCACATATGCCATGCCAAGCGTTGAGTGCCAGGATTTTAAGAACTTCCTCGAGGACAAAACAGTCAAATTCGTTCTGTAGACTTTAGAAGCGACAAAGAAGTCCTCGTCGGATAGGCCTCGTTGTAAGCAACCCCTTGACCTCGGAAGAATGGTTTTTGGTGCCCTCTCGTCGACCCTTAATGCTGATCTGGCGAGAACCATGGTTCATCGCCGTACCTAAAGCTGGAGAAACCTCATTACCGTTTCATTGTCATGCATGGCAGCGGAATGTACTAGATATAGACCACATCCACTATGCTGCAATGGATGGCTACCTTTGTTGCAATATCTACAAGGGTTGGATGAAGAGGAACAGCCCGAGTTGGCGGTTCAAGCAAGAAATGTCGGCCAAGAGGAAGAGGGACAAGGGCGAAGTCGAGGGCGTGGGCGAGGACTCCGAGCAAAGGTGGTAGTGTCGTTGCTCATGGCGGTTCTAAACTTCTAATGCAGTGTCTACGGATTAGTTGCATAGTTTAATTTCAGGTGTGCTTATTTTAATTTGAGGGTGTGTTGTGTTGAGCCCCAGTGAGAACTATGTTATGTTTCTTCTCGTTACTTTAACTCTTGATATGTACATACTAGTACTAGTATTTCTTTAATAGAATTTAGCTTTTAATTAAGCGTACTAGCTTTTTAATAGTACTATATGCATAATTTGGCGACAAGCGCTCTCTATATGTACCACCTTTTTAAATTTCAATTTTTGCTCCATGGCGCAATCCATCGATAGTAGTACTACTGTACAAAAGTATACATTTTTAAAAGGCTAGCATACTGTTCATCACATATATATAGCGATTAAATTCTCAACCTAGAGCGATGTGCATGCCATGTAGTAAACCGATCCGGAGGAAGTATAGTAAAATGAGGTGATTTTACCCAGCGATCGTGGGGAGCATGTCTTGTCATGCGGTCCCACGTGTCATGATGTACCAAGGCGATGGCGTGTCCCTCTTGAAGCGAAGCAATACTAGTACATGGTTTGAGATGATGTCGAACCAAAGTGTGAAATAATGGTTGCTTAGTCCGTGCAGGAAGGTCTTGACATTGTGATTTGGCGTCTCATTGCTCATTACTAACCTTTGGGCGGTATGAGTGGGGTCGTCCCCCTGCTGTTACTGCTTTGTTATTTGGTGCTTGATCGTCGACCGGTTGCTATATGTCCCACATGTCGGTGATGGGAAGTACAGAATTCATGAAAGGGGCGTCGGCGGAGGTATACTACAAAATTCATGAAAGGGCGACTTAGTTTTGGAAAAATCTGTTTTCTGAATGCGTACACACTAGGGTTTATAGGGCTCATCTAAAAAACATTAGATTTTTTGTTTGATAAGTCTCAATTCTAGTACTATACTAGTAGTAGTACCATTACATGTTGGATTTGAGGTGTGTTAGATCACTTACAGCATTAGCGATGTCAAGAGAAACTAACCAATGCATGTACAAGTTCATGGAAATTTAGTGGTCATTCATGCATTAGTTCTAATTAATGCCTCGGTAAACATAACTTCTTGAGAAAAAGCAGCGTCTTGTGAAAACTATAAAAATTAATTCGAGCACTCACCGTCTACCTTGGTTGGAGAGATTTTGAAATTGAGCCATAAATTGGAAAGGAGGAGTAGTAACTTTTGTCTCGATTACTATTTGTGGCCTTGTATAGATGCAAAATGTATTTTTTATAGTGGCCTTTTATAAGTAAATAGAGGAGTACTAACCAAAGTCGTAGTAGGGACGTGGAGTAAGCGGAGGAGTAGTAAATTTTCTCCTCGTGTTGCGAGCCACCTTGGCGTGGGCGAGGCAGGCGTGGCGCCGCCTGATAGTACTCAGCTTCACCTCATCCTGCGAGCCACCGCGCCCGTGGCGGGAGGCAGTGTGCTAAGCAAGTTTCTCCTCATTCTGCGAGTTGACAGGACACATCAAAAGTACTCCGGTGTATAGAGCCTTGCCTCTAGACATGGTTTGCCTCTTTTTAATTTAACATAACGCGTCAAATGCAATTTGTTTGTTCACCCGTGGTGGCGATCCTCCCTCCACAAAGTGGACAACTTTAGTACGTGCCAAATTACCCGTGGGCTGCCTTTTACGTGAAATAGGCTCCACCGTGTACCAGCGGGTGTGGTTGGGAAAGAGGCAGAGATGCGTCGCCATGCGTGCACCTCTTCTCTTCGTGCGTCCCCCACCTACGTGGGTGTGTGTGAGAGAGATACAAACCTAGACATAATCAGTCGTCCATCCCATGCCTCCGCAGTCCGACCACAGTCACCACCGGCACCACCCCTCCTCCTCACCTTCTCTCATATTTCTCCCTCCATTTTTATATACAAGGGCCACTATCAAAATTACAATTTGCAGATATACAAGGCCACTAACACTAATCGATGCAATATTAATGGTGTTTGCTTCATGGTACTAGCAAAGGAGGACATTAATTATCCCTTGCATGCATCGGGAGTTTGTAAAAAAATGCATCTTGATGTTCCGTGCAATGCAGGTATCTTACTAGTCCATGAAAACAACACATGGCAAAATTCCATGGTGAGCGAGGATTTGAATCTGTTGGGAGGGCTGTTTGGATCATTCGGGGTTGCCAAAATATTGGCGACCCTTTTGTCCACAGTGCCTTTGCCAGCGATGAGCGAGGAGCGGCTCGGGTGCTCATCTTTATCATGCATCCTGCAGCGCGCATGTTGAGCACGAGCTTCGCGCGAGCTATGTTTTTGTCCCTAGCGCCATCAAGAGCCGCATGAGACCGACCAGCGACCATAAATTCGCCATCAACGTAGCCACACACATTATGGCAGCAACTCAACCAACGGATGAAATTCACGCAAACCGTGAACAAGCGATACTCATTCACGCAACCACGGGTATTTCATATAAACAACGGCGGAAATCATATAAAATACGGTTTTCACACAAACATGAGCGGATTTCATTTCATTCAAATGAACTACAGCGGTGCTGATTACGGACAACACGGTATATAATACATGGCCTAAATGGTAGCCCACCGATCAATTTGTGTTCCTCATGTCCGGCGGCCACGATCAGCAACTGCGGGAGCCCGGTATATGCTTCAGCGCAAAAGGATGGCTCGCTTCCCCTGCCCAGCGATAACATTGGCTGGTGCGAAGATGATGGTAGCGGCCTGGTTCGATTTCATCACCGGCCACTACTTCGCCATGGCGGCACCGGCTCGAGTTCATCCTAACATTGACCTCTTCCGTGGAGCCCATGCTAGGTCGTGAAGGTCCTCATAACAAAAGGATCGGAAAGACACCTGCTGTGTATGCGGCGTCACCTCCGTGGTGGCCTTCATGGGACCCAAGCGGCGGACCTCCATGTTCTACTTCTCCTCGATGATGGCGGCGGCCGTGGGCGCTGGCCACCGACTCGTCGCTCTCTGCGCACCCGACCATGCAGCTGCTTGCATGGCGCGCCCGCCCGGCATAAGTCTGGGCCACGCGAAGCAGGAGATCTGATGCAATGGCGGCGTGGGCGGCAACAATGGCCTTTGTCGCCGTTCCTCGTCGAGCTGGCCTGGGTAGTAAGTTCTGAACGCGCCCGGCTTGAGCGACAGCCCAGCTCCGTCGGGCGAGGAGGGAGTTGGATCAGCGAGCTGCATAGCTTCGTATCCGGAGCTACTGGCCCGGCGGATCTTGAATTACTACTCTTAAGTAAGCCATTGTAAGAGTGGACAAAATGGTGGAGGAGATAGGGGAAGCGGCGGAGGTGTGCGATTCTTGGCGGCGTTGGCCTCGTTTAAATAGGAGACTAAATAGAAGCAGCGGGCGGGAGGCTCGGCGGTGTTGCTTTAACGCCGGCCCGGTCATGAGCAGACGTGTGTCGAGTGGGTTTCTCGGCTTCCCAGGGCGGGTTTCATGGGCGTTTGAATGCGGCGCGGAGGTGTGTTCAGCGGGCGTGCGCGAGTGGCGCCCTCGAATCTAACCTAGGACACCGCGCCCGTTCTTCCAGCGCGTGTGGGCTCTTTGGGTGCATAGCCTGCATGTCGGTGACCGCGCAGAGCAGCGCTGTGAAGGAACCTTTGGTGTGCCAGGGCGGTCAGAAGCGGGCATTTCATAAACCGATGATTGTTCATTGAGTGTGATGTCATATTTTTCATGTAGTTAAGCGTGTGTCCTGCGTCGTGTGTTGTGTGGATGCAGGCGTGCGAGTGTTGCATGCGTGCATGGGTGCGTTTCAGTGTTGCATGCATGGGTGCGTACGTGCAAGGGTGCGTTTCAGTGTTGCATGCATGGGTGCGTACATGCGTGTGTTAAGTGAGTGCATGTATGCGTATGCGTGTTTTGCGCCGGCATGCGTGCGTGTATGCGATGTAATATGCGTGTCAGCGTTGAAGCGCCTACATGCGTCGTGTCTTGCATGCGTGCATGTGCGTCTGGGTGAGGCTACGTCGGTCGATGACTTTTTTTCATCTCTGGTCATTAGATTTTCCAGCCGTTGGATCTGAAATCAAGGGCCTCGGTTTATCATCAAACTCCACCCCCCAAACCGCCCGCCCCAGCCGCCGCGGCCGGCCCGCCCTCCCGAAACCACTCCCACACCGCCGGTCCGCCGCCGCGCCGAGAGAGTGGGCCAGCATATATGATCTTGAGATTTCTGAAGTCACCATAGGTGCCTTGTAGTCGAGTGGAGCGTCTCCTCCGCGAAAGTACATCGCCGGAAAATCGAAAATTAACATAAGATAAATCGAGCACGGGACTTTAACCTTGGTGGGCTCGAGAAACCACTTTGTCCTCTAACCATCCAACCACATGTTGGTTGTACGACAAAATGTATGTGGTGACCGTCTTGAGCTTATTCTGAAGTCCATTGACCATATCGTGCTTCGCTTCAAATACAATGACCGTAAGTGTAAATCAACAAAATCTGAGCACACATCAAATGCAAAAGTCCGTCGGTGTCATCAACAAAATTTGGAGACATATCGTGAGCTAGATAACGTTGTACTATTGTATATGCTTATTTTCTTAGTGGCGATTGCGTGTGTGGTGTGGTGGGCACATCATTTCTAGTTGTGGTGGGTCAACATGAAGACTCATGGGTCGGTTCCATCCTCGCCACATAGAGGTTGGACGAGGGCGTGTTATCTGAGACCCATGTGGAGGACTCGGCGTACAACACGAAGCTACAGTCGCGGAGGACTCTATCCCCAGTGATAAGCCGACTATATATGATTTGTAACCCTAGGCCCTTAGTATGTTATACAAGCTTGGGGGCTAGTTAGTCGATAGTATACACACTGTAAATGCACTGGTATTCACGTGTACTTTGTACACACCTAATACTAATATACTTATGCAGGGTAGGCTCTTTCTTCAAGCTGCAAGGTCCGATCCGAACTAGGGTAAAACTTTGCCTCGTATTACCATCAGCCTAACAGCCAGGGATATCCTACGAATGATATGATGAAATCATATATGCCAACTACTATTAGAGAGGTGTGTGGGGGGGGCAATGTGTGCGAGAGAGGCCAAAAGATAATGTCGTCACGGGGAACACGTGAGGCATATATATGTGCGTTGTCGATTGTACAAAAGAGGTACACTTTTGTACCCTATAACTATCTGCAGGCGATCGAGAGCAGGCACCACCGCCTTGAGCAAGGCAGGGAGGTGAGCCAAAGGTAAGGCGAAGCTTCGAAAGAAGCAGAAACGCATAAGACCAAGACCACAAAAGAGCAAAGGGAAGCGGACTCCCGGCAAGATCCTTGCCGGGGCGGTTTAACAATCCAGGCAAGACCCTTGCCGTGGCAGCTCGCCCACACCTCACAGTGAGTCACCCTCGAGTCCTTTGCCCCCATGGGGCAAGGATTGAGACATCCCGTGGTGGCATGCAGATCTTTGTGAAGACATTCAAGATCAGATACACACTATAGAAGATGGCGACCCTTGGCGGGATCCCAGCCAAGGAGGACCACAAGGCCCCGGCAAGAGCCTTGCCGAGGATGGCAAGCCGGCGCCCGGCAAGACCCTTGCCGGGCAGCAGCGAGAGCCCTTACCAAGAACACTTTCGCGGGGCCACCATCGGGCCCGTAATCAAACCTCCACCACCATTCTCATGCAGCTGCCGACCCAACCAGTTGGGCAGGCACCTGCGTGGCGACAAGCGGATCTTCGTGGAGACCCACTGCTGCGCCACCTCAGCTGCACACCTACATGGCACATGAGCACCCAGCTGGCGCGTGTCGACCACGAAAGGAAGCGGCGACAGACAAGACGGGCTCTCCCGTCCCGATAAAAGCAAGGACACCTAAGCTAGGCGCATTAATGGCGCCTTGTCATGTAATGCGAGGATAAACTTCGCATTAATGTACCCTTTCCAGCTCTGTGTGCCCTTTGTAGCAACCTTTCCCTATAAAGGAGGCCCAAGGCGACCGGGAGGAGATTCGAGCTTTTTGGAGCTCCTCACGCCCCATAGCTAGTTCAAGAACAGATAAACAAACCACCAAAGCAGGGTAGGGTTTCGCATCTGGCGACCTGAACTGGATAAAGGGAACCGTGTGCTATCTGTTTCATCCGCTCTTCTCACGACCGCGTGCCCCACGACCGTAGTAAAGTTCTTGTGATCCCATAGGTGTCGTTCCACCGACATCTTTAGCGCGCCCGGTAGAAGCGCGATTGTGAAATCGGCTCTAGCAGTTAATTGGCGCTTCTTCGCCGTCATGGAGCCCAAGAAGATGACGATGGCGATTGGCCCGTCGAGCGGACATCCCGTCCGGCAGCAGCGACCAGCGGACCGATCGCGAAAGGACCGAGGCGCCGTTCGCGAACACCAACACCGTCCCGGCAGCCGGCGTTTGGGAAGCGGCGATGTTCGTCGCTGATAGCAGACGCCGCGCCAAATCAAAAGCGGGCCAGGCCCTCCAGCGGGTGGCGCGAGGCCTTCAAGATCGCTGCCACCCTGCCGAAGGTAGCGAGGGCTTCCAAGACTCACGCCCGGCACGCGGCACTCTCTCAAGCGGCCTTGCGGCAGAATGGCGTAATCCGCCGAGGACCCCGGGCATCGCCAGCGGAAAGATCCCAGCGCCACTCCGGGATGTAGAAGACTTGCTCGCTCGTCGGCTGGTGAAGATGGCATCGACCGCGGAGGTCGTGATGACCTCCGCCGACATGGTCAATAGTCGAGCGCGTCGCGATCCGTGCGAGGTTCGCTGCCACCAGCGCGCGGCGAAGCCACGGCTGCGGCGCGGTTGCTCGTCGATTTTCCTCCCACTACGAAACTTCGGCGAATGGAAGCTCACTATCCGAGCCTTGTTGCGGTGGCCAACAAAAAGGCGAACCAAGTCGGTGGAGCCCTCGGTGCCGCCTCCGGCCAGTCACGCGCGATGGCGGGAAATCCGGCGGCGCGCGACCAGGTGCCTTCGCCTCCTCCTGCGCGGTACCGCGAGCGCCAGCCTGTCGCGGCGTTACGGCGGCGAAATCCATAGCGTCGTCCGACCCGCGGACCCCTCGACCAGCGCCAAGTTCGCCGAGAGCGAGAACATGAAGGCGCTTCGAATCACTATCGGCGTCGGCGCGGGCAGCACTGCTCGAATCAGGCGGCGGGGCCTGCTGCTGAGCCACCCGGCACCGGAGAGCCACAGGGGCCTACCTTACGAGGTAGGCTGTCCGACTTTACCCATGAGCTGCGGCAGTTCGGTGGCCCTCACCGCACCTTCAAACTGGCGTGGGCGAAAAGTACAGCGGCAAGACCCACCCATCCGGTTCCTCAACATCTAGACCATCGCGATGCAAGCTGCGAGGCCCGGCGATAAGGTGCTTGCGAATTACTTTCCGTTGGCTCTTAAACCCAATGCCATGTCATGGTTGATGCATTTGCGGTAAACTCTATTTCCTCCTTGTCGGTTGTGCCATGAGTTACGTGGTAGCCTTTACTAGAGCCACCAAGCCCATGGCCAAACAAGCGACCTGCCGTCATTCCCGGAAGGGGCGAGAGTCTTATGAAGTATATCTGAGAGGTTCAGCGGTGCAGTACAATATCCACGATGTTCACCCTGCACGCCATCATCGGCGTGTTCCATCGAGCGTCGCGTAACCGCCAAGATCTGGCGAAGAGGCTGGCAATGAACAAGGTGAAAGATGTAGCGAACTCTATGTTCTTCGGCGGAGATGCCGGATCTGAAGAGGAAGGAAGTACCCGGCGAAGATGCGGCGTGAAACCGACTCCTCGGATGAGGATATTTCCGCCCGGCGAAGAAAGGTCGGCGCCGCAACAGGAGCGCAAAGGTAAAGCGTGCTTGCCGTCGAGGATCGATGAGCGCCTTGCTCCACCAAGAAAACCAAGGCAGATGACCCGACAAGAAGTTGCGGATGTTATACGCCTGCCGGGCCTAGCGACTGCCGAAAGCCAGAAACCGACAAGCGATCTGCAGATCCATCGCACCAAAGGCCATGCTCTCCAAGACTGCCCGACAGGTTGAGCTCCTCGCCGAGAAGCGAAGGATGAGTATGAGAGTTGGGACAAGGAGAAGGGCCTGAAGCGGTCTTTGAGGGTCGAGCAAGAAGAAGTAGCGGACCGAAGCGGGCCGTCAGCAAGATAAACAACAGGAGAGGCCGCCCGGGGCCGTGTGAAAAGCCCGAAGGCGGCAATCACGAAGAGGACGGCGAATCTGGCGACCAAAAGTTCGAAGCTCTGAGAGGCCATGTGCGTCGGCTGCGGCGCCTCGCTACATACTTCTCACTGCCGGCTTAAACAGTGGGTGCGAGAGATTACAGCGGCAGAGCCGTTGTTTGATGGCCAAAGGCCGCTGAAGTGGTCCAGCACACCTATCATTTTTTACACTGAGGATCACCCTGATCGCACTAGTGCAGTCGGGTGCTTGCCATTGTTGGTTTCACCAACAATATGCAACCTCAAGGTGACGAAGAAGCTAGTCGATGGTGGGGCCGGTCTAAACTTGATCTACGCCTACGTGATCGAGAAACTGCAATTCTGATGGAGACCTCGAAGAGGCGAGCACGTTTGAGGGTCAACCGGGAAGAAGCCAACCCAGCGAAAGGTCACGCTGCCCGTGACTTTTGGAAGCGACCTGAACTACGGAGACGGAGAGGATGCGTGTTTGATGTTGCCAAGATCCCTTGCCCTAGCAGGATCCTTGGCTGCCCAGCGCTGGCCAAGTTCATGGCGGCGTCACACTACGCCTACAACACCACGAAGATGCGGGACTGTGGCGATCATCACCATCCCCTCCGATAAGAAAGATCGCTGATTTCTTGACCAACTATACCAGCAAGCGGTTGCAGCTGCTGCCATACAAGGGCACTTGCTCCTACATTTGGGACCAGGGAGGAGAAGAAGAAAGAAGACCGGTAAGACCTCGGACACCCTCTCCGGCAAGCGCACCTCTTTGGAGTGTAGTGCTGCCGTCGAGGATGCCGTGCGGAGCTCAACCGGAAACAAAGCCCGGGCCATACCGCCCGGGAACCAGAAGGTTTCTGTCAATGAAGATGCCACGCGGGAGGAGCTTTACCATAAGCTCCACCCTTGACGACAAATAGGAAAACAGCGCTCGTCACCTTCCTGCGGGTGAATGTCCATGTGTTTGCATGGCAAGCTTCCGACATCCGCGGTGTTCCCAGGGAGGTGATTGAGCACCACCTTGCTGTCTTCCCTCATGCGTGGCCCGTCAAGCAGAAGGTCAGAAAGCAAGCTTTGGAACGACAAGAGTTCATCACATAAGAGATCCGGAAACTGGAAGCAACGGGTTTGGTAAGAGGAGTGCTCCATCCAACGTGGTTGGCCAATCCGGTCGTGATGCGCAAGGCAAATGGGAAGTGGAGACGTGTATTGATTACGAGATATCAATAAGGCTTGCCCTACAGACCCTTTCCGTTGCGGCGCGCCGACCAGATTGTTGACTCCACGGTGGGTGTGATCTGTTGTCATTCCTCGGCCTACTCCGGCTACCACCAGATCTTCATGACAGAGAAGACAAAGAAAACAACATTCATCACCCCATGCGGTGCGTATTGTTTCATGTGAATGCCTTTCGGGTTGAAGAGTGCTGGTTCGGCGTTTGCAAGGCGGTCAGATTGGTTTTGAACCCCAACTCCATAGAAATATGGAAGCTTATATGGATGACATAGTGGTCAAAACCAGGGACGAGCAACCCTCATACCAGATTTGCAAGAAACATTTGCAAACCTGCGCCAAGATCAATCTCAAGCTGAACCACGAGAAGTGCGTCTTTGGCGTCCCGTCCGGCAAGCTTCTCGGGTTCTTGGTGTCCTGGCGTGGGATAGAGGCCAATCCGGACAAAATCAAAGCTATAGAGCAGATTGAAGCACCCAAGCGAATCAAGGATGTGCGTCGGCTTGCTGGTTCTCGTCACCATGGGCAGTTCATTTCCAAGTCTGCGGCGGCCCTTCCCTTTTCAAGATCCTGAAAAAGCGGGCCCGATGGAGAACGCGCCCGAAGCTGAAGCAGCATTGCAAGGTTTGAAGAAGTACCTCTCCTCGCGCCAATACTAGTTGCACCTAGGCCACGGAGCCGTTCGCTGCTATACACTGGAAGCAGCGGCGGTGGTCAGCACCGCACTGAGTGGCGCGAGAGAGGTTGACGACGAGTAATGGCAGCGGCGAGCCGACACCACCAATGCGAAGAGCGACACAACCAGTTGAAGTGTCGCGAAGAAGAAAATGATGCAGCGCCGGTCTACTTTGTTAGTTCCCTCTGCGAGGGCTAGATCAAGAGTACTCGGCGTGCAAAACTACTGCCGGCCTTCTTATGGCCTCGAGGAAGTTGCGTCACTACTTGCGAGCTGCGAGATCACTGTCGTCACTCGCCTCCCTCAAGCGGATATTGCACAATCCGGATGCAATGGGAAGGTGTAGAATGAACGCTGGAGCTGTCCGACTTTAGCCTCAAGTTTGAAAGTACTTGACGATTGAGCCGAGCACTAGTGGAGTTCATTGCAGAATGGACCATAGCGCTGACGAAGAAGCCCAAGAGACTGCTCTCCCGGCAAGGAGGCAAGTTGTGATTGGATCATGTACTTTGATGGAGCTTTCTCCTTACAAGGCGCTGGGGCTGGCGCCTTTGCTTGTCGCGCCACGGAGAGCACCTCAAGTCGTGATCGGATGCACTTCCCGGGGAGGTGTCAACAAACAATATGGCGAATCTGAAGGGCTGCTTGCGGTCTTAGGATCGTGGCGGACCTCGGAATCAAGAAACTCATCGTCGGGGAGACTACGCGGCTTGTCGTCAAGCAAGTCAACAAGGATTACGAGCCCGTTGATGAAGGCCTACGTCGATGAAGTGAGAAAGCTAGAAGAAGCGTTCGATGGTATCTGAGGCTGAACACGTTCCCGGCGGAGGAAACGATATCGCCGACTACTGTCAAAAGCGCTGCCCTCAAGCTACGTGGAACCAGGTACCTTTGTGCTTCACCTAACTCAGCCATCCGTTGATCCATCAACAGAGCAGAATAAGAGAAGGAAATCAGGGCCCGGCAAGTACCTTCTCGCCGAGCTCCCCGGACGCCGGCAAGAGATGTTGCGGGGATCTTGAAACCCGCCAGAGACGGCCCGGCTCACGGTGGGCGTCAAGCTCCTGCCGTCGAGACAGCTGCTCCTATAGCAGAGCAAGTGCCTTTAGTCCTCGCCGTCGAGCCCTAGGCTCCAGCGTGGGCTGGCGTGCCGTCCGATTCCTCCAAGCAGGGAACTTCACGAGGAAGCGGGAAGAAAGCGGAAAAATGGCCCGTCACTCCACCATGTACCAGTTCTTCGATGGCGTCCTATCTGAGAAAGAGGCGAGCGGTGTGAAATTGAAGTGTATCCCTCGAGAGGAAGGGCGGAGCTGTTAGAGGAGATACGGAGGCATATGTGGATCCCACATCGGGTCAAGGGCCCTTGCCGGCAAAGGCATTTAGCAAAGCTTCTTCCGGCCCACCGCCCTCCGAGGATCTGGCGACACTAGTCACCAGGTGTGAGGCGTGTCGATTCCATTCAAAGCTTCATCAGCTAGCTCAAGCCCTTCAAACCATTCCTCTCTCCTGGCCCTTCTCGATGCAGGGGCTCGACATCTTGGGCCCTTTCCCCGGCTGCCGGGGCTTTGAAATACTTATGCGTTCCAATCGACAAGTTCACAAAGTGCCGGAGGTGGAGAAGCGATGAGAAGGTCACAGCTCGATCAGCCGTCAAGTTCTTCAAGGGACTAGTGTGCGTTTGGCCTACCAACAGGGTTATCACCGACAACGACACACAGTTCACAAGACGCACCTTCATGCAATATACCCAAGACCTCGGCGGCAAAGTGCATTTCTCCTCCGTTGCTCACCAGCGAAGCAATGGTCAGGCGAGAGGGCAAATGTTGAAATCTGCGAGGCTTAGGACCGATACCTTTGACAGGCTGCACAAGGCGGGCGCTGGATTGATGAGTTGCCGGCGGTTCTTTGGTCGATTAGGGCGACGCCAATCGAGCCACCGGCCAGCCACCTTTGCCCTAGTATCTGAGGCAAGCAGTTCTCCCCGAACTCATATCACGGTCACCTCAGTGCTCGCTTATAGCGAGCTTGAGCAAAACAACTCTGCGGCAAGGGCATAATGCTCCTTGAGGAAGATCGTCTTGAGCGGACGTGAGGCGACCGCGCTACCAGCAAGCCTTGCGCTACCATAACCGCAAGTTAATGCGAAAGCAGCAAGCGACCTTGTCCTTAAGCGCGTTCAATCGGCCAGAATTCCAACAAGTTGGCGCCAAAGTGGGAAGGCCCTTATCGAATTTTCTGAGTCACCGGGCCAGCGCCAGTCCTCTAGAAGACCGAAGATGCCGTTCGGTGAGTAACTCTGGAACATTGAGCATCTTCGCAAGTTTCTACCATGAGCGTGGCTTGCGAGACCCCGGAAAAGCCACCTTTTGTACAAGCATTGCCAATGATGCATGTAACCCTTTGTACAAAGCGGTAGCGAGACCACGAGCATTAATAAATGGCCAGCGGCGCCTAAGTTATAACATGCATGCTAGGTCGAGTCTAAATCCTTGGTTAGGGTTAGCGGTGCTTGGGCGACTAACCCTAGCTTAGAATTCGGTTGTGCGTCTCTTTGCCATTCTTTTGTCTTCTTTGGTTTGCAGGACTCACAGATATCCTTCTTGGATCACGAGGGCGAAAAATAGAAGAGGGACAGACCGGCATCTAGACCCCGAAGCGAGCCAGTATTGCCGGGGATGCAAGTGCGAGATTCACCCACGGCAAACCCGAGTTGCGGGGGACTGACTTGAGAATAAGTTCTTCATCCTTATCATGCATTCCCTTATGGACGAGGTATGTGAAACCTCGTTTCTTCCTAAAGCTACCGTGATCCCCTAAAACTCTAGGCCCTAGGGCTGCGTTCACAGGGCCAGGTTTGAATCGTGGCGCGGCGGCAAAGGATGAAGCGAGGAGCTCACCTCATCCTGCCTCTGCCAAAAAGCGTGAGAAGGTCGGCGAAGTGGGAAGGCGGCGGGGCTGTTGCGGGAAAGGGAATGTTTATCTTAGGGATATCAAGGATTTACTCCTTGTCATGGGTTCTACCCGCAAACAAATGACCGGCAATCATCCCTTTTTCATTAAAACATTCCACTCAGTGCAGTCGAAAACATGAATGATGGGATTACAAGTTTTAAATTCAGCCAAGGCCCAAAGCTTACACAAGCTAAAAAGAGATAAGGTGCCCGTAACCCCTTTCTTGTCCCTCTCCCGGAGGCAAGTCAAGAGGCGAAAAGGGCAAAGGCGCCTAAGCGAGCTACAGTGGCGAAGACACCAAGAGAACATCTCGGTGGCCGTCCAGGAAGGCTGGATGGTGATGGCGCGGAGCGAGCTTCGAGGCGGCGGCGGGGCGTCGAGCCTGTCGAGGCGGCAGTGCCCAGCGTACTCTGATTTGGCAGCCTTGCCGCCGCCCTCTTCCTCTTCGCAGCCTCCCAAGAGGCGACCCGAAGTTCGAGGCGGCGACCGCGGATGATGGGGTGCCCGGTGCCGCCGCAGGCGGCGCCCGACACCTAATCGGACTCGTCATCCTGCCCCCTCCATCGTCGTCGCTGCCACTGTCCTCCTTGAAACTCCCACGCCCGAGGAGGAGTCTTCGCTATCGAAGAGCTCTCCGCAGCACCTTTCCGGGTCGAAGAGCGAAGACCTTGACGGAGAGGAGGCCGCCCTCCATCAGCTTGAAATGGAGAGTGAGCCCCTCCGTCAGCGGTGGATATGGCCGAATGTCTTCCATCACGACAAAGATACATCGGTGATGGGCTGGGGAAGTCGGCCAGCGGCTTCGGCGTCACCGATGATCCTGACCCCTCATGTGCGAGACATAGCGACTCCGGCGGATCCAGCTCCATCTCCCGTGCAAATGGAGTCGGGAGGCGAAAGCGGCGGCGGTACCAGCGCATCTGACGAAGAACTTCGCAAGGGTCATCCCGACATAGCCCTCCATCGGGAGAGCTGCTGGCGGAGCCGAGGCTGGCGGCGTCGCCCGTCCTCCTCTTCCCGGCGCCTTGGCCTGCATGCAGCCTCGCCCCTCCCCTTCCCCTCGGGGCTAGCTCGCCACCGCGGATGCGGGGAGAAGGAAGGGCCAGCGTTGTCGGCGGCGACCCTCGCCGCCACCGTTGAAGGCGAGATTCCCTCTCTCCATGGCGGATGGAGGGGGGAAGAAGCTGAAGGAAGGAGGAGATGGAAAAATGCGGGCGCCATCCCCTCCGCTCTTTATAAAGGCAGGGGTGGGGCTCGGCCGCCCGCTCAGCCAATCAAGGCAGCGGAAGGTGCGAGGCGGGACCAACCGCTGCCCCAGCCCGTGATGGCGGTTTCCCACCTCCACCGTTCGCCACCCCAGCGCGAGAACCACGTGGCGGCGTGCGGGACCAAGCGACGGGTGGGCGACCTCTCCCCACCCGTGATGCGTGGGGAGTGGGCGCCTTGAAGATAACGCCTCGGCCCGTTCGATAAATAGTCCGCTCCTCCACGCCTCCCCTCCGTTTATGGGAAAGGCGCGAACGCCCTTTACTGGCGTGGCGCATGCATGCGAGCTCAGCCCCAAGCATGCCGCCCATGTCATGCGCCTCCCACGCCCGAGCCGCGCGAGAGGCATGGAAGCGCGGCGAAAAACTTAGCGGTAAAACCGCGCCTGCCAGCGCACAGTTTTTGGGCCTAAGCGCAGCGATGCGATTAACGCTTTACGTGTGACCAGGCCGGGGCTCCTGTTGGTGTACAAAAGAGGGTACACTTTTGTACCCTATAGCAATGCATGGGCGTCTGAGCGCGGAGCACCACCGCCTTGAGCAAGGCAAGGAAGTGAGCCAGGTGGCGAAGCTTCGAAAGGAGTAGAATGGCGCCAAGACCAAGACCACAAGAGCAAAAGGGGCGAAGCGGACTCCCCGGCAAGATCCTTGCCGGAGGCGGTTTAACAAACCGGCAAGACCCTTGCGTGGCAGCTCGCCCACACCTACGGGCGAGTCACCCTCGAGTCCACTACCCCCATGGGGCAATGATTCGGAGACATCCCGTGGTGTATGCAGATCTTTGTGAAGACATTCAAGATCAGATACACACTATAGAAGATGGCGACCCTTGGCGGGATCCCAGCCAAGGAGGACCCAAGGCCCTGGCAAGAGCCTTCTTTGGGGATGACAAGGCGCCCGGCAAGACCCTTGCTAGAACAGCAGCAACCCTTGCCAAGAACACCCGTGGGGCCACCATCAGGCCACGTAATCAAACCTCCACCACCGTTAGCATGCATTTGCCGACCCAACCAGTTGGGCGGGCACTGCGTGGAGGCAGCGAATCTTCGTGGAGACCCACCACTGCGCCACCTCAGCTGCACCTGCCTACATGGCACCATGGCGGCACCGCTGGCCAGAGCAGCGTGTCGACCTGAAAAAGAGGCGACGGACAAACAGGGCTCTCCCGTCCCGATAAAGCAAGGGCACCTAATCAAGGCGCATTAATGGCGCCTTGTCATGTAATCTGAGGATAAACTCGCATCCTTTATGCCCTTTCCACCTCCAGTGTGCCCTTTGGCAACCTTTCCCTATAAAAGGAGGCCCAAGGCGACCAGGAGGAGGATTCGGCTCTTTGGAGCTCCTCGCGCCCCATAGCTAGTTCAAGAACACAGATAAACAAACCACCAAAGCAGGAGTAGGGTTTTACGCATCCTCGCGGCCTGAAGCTGGATAAGGGAACCGTGTGCTATCTGTTTGATCCGCTCTTCTCACGAACCCGCGCCCCGCGACCGTAGTAGGGATTCTTGTGATCCCATAGGTGTCGTTCCCACCGACATGCGTATAGAGGGCTAGTAGAGACCGTGCATGTGTATATATGCATGTGAGAGAAATAGTGTTTCCAACTGAGATTTGTGAAAAGAGTGGGACATAGTAGTCAGAAAGAGAGATAGAGAAACAGAGAGAGCATGTGCGTGAGACACCCGACACCCGAGAGAGATTGTGAGCATGTGCAGAAGAGAAATGCCAATGCATATAAAGTGTGTGCACTTATGCGTTAGATAGAGATATCTCGTGTAAAAGGCGGTTCTCGCATTAGATTAAAATATAAATGGCATTATTATTTTGGATGAGATCATGAATTTTGCAAAATTGCGTATGGATGAAAATCGGTCTATCGGACACCCATACTCTATTGAATTCTAGCATGTGCATGTGTTTATTTCATATTATCGATCCATAGAGTGAGAAGCGGTTTGAAATAGAGGCAATGGATGCTTTTGCAATTCATATATAAACATTAATTAGTGCACTCCATGTTGTTAGTGTGAAGCACTTTATACATTTTTCACTTGCATGGATACATTCCAAATTGCTAGCTACGAAATAAAATACATGTAAATTCAACATAAAGGGTGTTTGAAGATTGAATTCATAGGAAGTGCATTCATCTATTTGAACCGAGATAATGGCATTTGCAAATCAGATGTGAAAGGGGCATCAATCTTTGTTGTGAGTTTGAACATGGTATATATATTCATACATCTCTAACTTTTTTTGCAACCAAGGAGATTATACAGGAACCATGCATGAGCGAGGTAAGTTGCATATTTTTTAATATATACTGCGTGTATAATGTATATTAAAATGTACCCCTCCATTCCAAAATAATCGTAGCTTTAAGATTTTCAAGAGTAAAGATTTGTGAAGTTTGACAAATCCTGAAAGTTCAATTCAAGAGAACAAAAGCGTTAATGCTACGCTCCCAAATATTGAATGAAGCGCCAAATAGGCCTCTGGTCACCCGAAACCGCGCGAGACTAATGTTTTGGTGGTAGGAAATTACTATCCTGACTCTGGCCCGTCTAGCCTATCGGCCCGATGTCCAAAGGTCTAGACCGGGGTAGGTTTGTACCTTCACCAAGACGCCGGTCTCAACCGCCTCGAGAAGCATTCATCGCCGTGGGCGCCAAACACACCATCGCTCGGCGAAATCTATCCGCCCACATTTGGGACACGACATGACTGTCCTACCCCCAACCCATAATATGTCCTAAATTTTAGATGGGGGCAAAGTTTGTAACTTTCCCAAATTTCAAACAAGCGCGTCTCAAACCAAACACTGTTCCCCTTAGTTCCCGCCTCCTTCCGTTTCCCATTCACAATCCGTGGGGCAACGCCCTCTCCACCAGCCATGAAACCCCAACCTCCTCAGTCCTCCACCCCATGGCGGCCAATCCACGCCGCCCTCCTCCATCACGCGGGCCGGTGCCCGGCGTCGTCGTCCAGCATAACCACAACCATAGCGCCCTCAAGGACTTAGCTTTTTGAAGCTGAGGCAGAGCTGCCTCCGACGCCCGGCGCCGGCGTGCGCCGTGCAGAACCACTCCGACCACGCTATTCTTCGCCTCCTTTGCTGCGGCTCCTTATGCATAACCGTCCACCGCACTGGAGTTGTTCCCTTCGCCGTCGTTCGCGCCTCGGATCTTCTTCCCGCCGCCGACAGGCGGCCACCGCTCACACTCAACAACTTGGCCATGGGTTCGTCCAAGGCTGCACCGTCCTCCACAACTTCTGGTTTCGGCGAACAACAAGATTGTCGGGAAAGCAGAAGGAGGACACATCCTGCCCGGCGAAAAGGTACTCCTCTTCCTTATTCTTACAAATCTTCGTCTGCGCTCACCGTATTCATCCCATGAAAGAAACTAGTTGGCGCTTCTTACTGCATCTTCTTCGTGATACTAAATGCACAAGGTTTCCTCCTTTTACTATTTCACCTTTGCTGAGGTCGATAGCCCACTGGATTTCAATTCAGGGTCGGTCGAACCACAATTAAAAGCGGCACCGGCTTAGGCGCGTGGAGCACCTAGTCCACTTTGTTCCCGAGGAAGCGGCGCATCGGTGTCTATCATAGGGGTGTGGGGCGCGAGGAGCTGCTGCGCCCGATCTGGAGGTCGGCGGGGCTTGAGCGGATGGCGAGGCGGTGCCAAGCTGGCGGTGCGTCGAGTCGAGGAGGGCACAGGCGGGGAGAATCTTGGGCGGTGGTCATTGGCGTTTGAGGAAGATCGTCAACACTAACTGGTTGGAGGTAGATGAAGCGATCTCCCGTTCTTTGTACATCGGACGGTGCAGAAAAAATGGACTGACCTATTTGCTTTCGATCATTTATTATTTTCATAGAATCTGTAGTAATTGAGTGTGCCATACATATTGTGGAGATATCATATGTCTCCGTCATTTATTTCTCACCGACCTGCTATCGCTACCTTTACCTTTGTACTAATTGTGCACACACTTCACCCATACTCACACTATTGTTTTTTATGCATGGGTATTTCAGACTACGGCAGTGTTGATGAATGCGAAAAGAAAAAGGCAGAAATCGCTCGATGTAATTGAAGATAAGCGATGGCGTTTCAACGCTCTAATGGGTGCGATGTCGGCGGTTGGAGCAGATACAAGTAGCTCTGCGTTGATGATCTCAATTGCCACACACAACCATCCAGTGCTTGCTTTAACCCATGCACATCAAATGTGGTTGCATGTTGCATATGGTGTCTAGCTTGTATTGCTTCCAATTTGGTTAAATTGCATCACCTTACTTTACACATTATACCTTTGATAATGACATGTCTTCCTGTTTTTGATACATACTACATATGTCTATTAACCATGTTAGTACATCAAACTAATGCTCTTTTGTATCACTCGTCAATCACTTATGATGAGGCAGTCACGGGTGGAGTTCTTGTGAGGCGCCCTACTCGTTCAAAGAGTGCGGTGTCATCCTCCCACATGATTCTCAAAAAGCAGCAAGGCTAAATGAAGATAGTCAACGTAGCTCTCTAGTTGATCTCATAATTCCCCACACCACCATCGCAGGTGCTTGCTCTTAATTGGCAGTGTGATATATGGTTGCATGTTGCATATGGTGTCTACCTTGTAATGCTTCTAATTAGGGTAAATTGCATCTGCTTAG
Source organism: Aegilops longissima (assembly GCA_021605205.1). Lineage (NCBI taxonomy): Eukaryota > Viridiplantae > Streptophyta > Magnoliopsida > Poales > Poaceae > Aegilops > Aegilops longissima. Next base: position 3,811 of record JAHIAM010005047.1, on the reverse strand, counting down.
TTAACACGTTATACCTGTGAATATGACATGCCTTCCTGTTTTTGGTACATACTACGTCTTTCTATTAACCATGTTCTTACATCAAACTACTTCTCTTGTGTATCCCTCATCAATGCTCCTAATTTGTTAAACTGCATCTCCTTAGCTTACACATTATACATGTGAATATGACACGCCTTCCTCTTTTTGGTACATACTACATCTGCCTATCACACCATGTTCTTACATCAAACTACTTTTCTTGTGTATCCTGCGTCTATCTCTTATGATGAGAGAGTCACGCGCGTGGGTTAATATGAGACGCAATACTCTTATAAAGAATGCAATTTCATCCTCTCCACATGATTCTCAAGAAACAACAAGTGTAAATGAAGATATTGAGCGTTGCTCTGTGAAGACAGCACTTCCCTACACCACCATCACAGTGCTTGCTCCAACCATGATGTGATATTTGGTTGCATGTTGCATCTGATGTCTAGCTTGTAATGCTTCTAATTAGGGTAAATTGCATCTGCTTAGTTTACACACTATACTGTGAATATGACATGCCTTCCTATTTTGGTACACACTACATCTATGTGTTAACCTTGTTCTTCCATGAAACTACCTCTCTTACATATCCTGCATCAATTACTTAGGATGAGTCACCTTTATTCGTTGCATATTGCATATTATTTCTAGCCTGTTGCCATGTATTGCTTCTAATTTGGTCAAATACATTTGTTAGGGCACCCTTTTAATTTAATGAGTGATATTGGTTTCATCATCATATGGTTTCTAGCTTGCATCGATTCTAACAAGTTCAAGCACCTTGTGCTTAGTTTACACTTTATACATCATACATGTCAATATGTCACGCCGTCCTGTTTTTCATACATATTCCATCCTCCTATCATGCGGCTGCCTTACATGAAAGTAGTGTTAAATCGTTATCATGCATCAATAAGTTCGAAGAGCAAATTTTATTACTTTTTCTTGTGGGTTTGACTTGACAAGGCAAAATCAAGAAAGAGGAAGGAAAAAAGTAAGGAAAGGCGATGATGGTGGTCCTCTGCAACAACGTAAGCAGACATCATGCGATTCTCCTTGTCTTGATAGTGCATTACATGGTCCAAGTCTCGCTCCCCCTCCACGATCCAAGGTGCTTGCTCTAACTTGGCGGTGTGATATCTGGTTGCATGTTGCATATGGTGTCTAGCTCGTGTGCTCCTAATTAGTGTAAACTGCATCTGCTTAGCTTACACATGATACATGTGAATATGACACGCTTTCCTGTTTTGCTACATACTATATCATCTATCACACCATGTTCTTACATGAAACTACTCTTCTTGTGTATCCTGCATCAGTCGCTTATGATGGGACACCTTTAAGTTAGCGGTGTGATATTGGTTTGCGTCTTGAATATGCTTTCTAGCATGTATTGCTTCTAGTTTGATGAGCGCCACCTATGGCGAGACAGTTTTAACTTGGCATATGATTTCTAGCATATACTACTTCTAATTTGTTGAAGCATATACAGTTTGAACTTGGCGAGTGATATTGGTTGCATCTTTCATATGGTGTCTAGCTTGTAGTGCTTCTAATTTGTTGAAATGCCTTATGTAGTTACCACATCATAGGTGTGAATATGTCACACCATCATTTTTCATACATATTCCATCCTCGCATCATGTGTTTGCCTTTCATCCGAGTAGTGTTAATCGGTATCATGCATGAATGAGTTACGAAGAAGCGAATTTTATTCCTTTTTCTTATCGGTTTGACTTCACAATGCAAAATCATTACAGCGAAGGAAATTAGTCGGCAGTGGATTATGGTGGTCCTTGAACAACTCAAACAGGGGTCTCTACAGATTATACTCCATCATCCTCCCAACAAGATTTGCAAGACAACACAAGGCTGGACAGTCAGCGTAGCTGTGTAGATGATGAGCACATCTCCCTACTCCACCATCACAGTGCTTGCTCTACCTTGACACTATATATGTGGTTGCATGTTGCGTATGATGTCTAGCTTGTATTGCTTCTAACTTGAATTGCATCTGCTTACTTTACACATAATGTCTGTGAATATGACATGTGTTCCTGTTTCTAGAACATACGTGTACACGATGAGCACATCTCCCGTACTCCACCATCACAGGTGCTTGCTCTTACTTGGAACTGTTATACGTGGTTGCGTTTTCCGTATGATGTCTAGTTTGTATTGCTTCTGATTATGTTGAATTGCATCTGCGTTGCTTACAACTTATACCTGCAACGATCACTTACCTGTAAGACACATTTAACTTGGGAATGTGATGTAGGTTGCATCTTGCATTGTCTTCATGCTTGTACTGCTTGAATTTCTTGAAATGGCACTTCTGACGAGACACTTTTTGGCTGATAGAGTGATATTGGTTGCATGTTCATATGGTGCCTAGCTTTCATTTCTTCTAATTTTGTTGAAATGCCTTCCGCTTCTGTTTTTTCATACATATTCCATCCTCCTATCGTATGTGAATATGAAATCTGTCTTTTTTGTATATATTCCCTCCTCCTGCGCTTGCCTTACATCAAAGTAGTGTTCCTCTGTATCATGCATCAACCAGTTATGCGAGCTAATTTTATTCATCTTCTTGTGGTTTGACTTCATAAGGCAATATCAGAAAATAGGAAGGAAAAGAGTAAGTTAGGGATGTTGGTGGTACTCGCACCCCCGATGCAAACAGAGACTTCTCTAGATTTGCCACTGCTCTTGCTAATTAAGTTGAAGTCCCAAGTCTACATGATGAGTTCATCTCCATGATCCACCATCGCAGGTGCTTGCTCTAAGTTGACATGTGATAATTGGTTTCATGTTGCATATGTTGTCTAGCTGTATTTCTTCTATTTTGATTAAATTGCACCTGCTGAGTTTATCGTTATACATGTGCTTATGACATGGCTTTACGTGTCTAGAATACCTGGATCTATCTATCATACCATGTTCTTACATCAAAGTACTGCTGTTGTGTATCCGCATCGGTAACTCATGATTGGGCGCTTTTAACATGGCAGTTTGATAGTGGTTGCATCTTACATTGATTTCTACGTTGTCTTGGTTCTAATTTTTGAATTTCCACTTATGACAAGACACTTTTAACTTGGCGAGTAATATTGGTTGCATCTTTCATATGGTGTCTAGCTTGCGTTACTTCTATTTTCTTGAAAATCATACCTTAGTTTGCACATTGTAGGCTGTGAATATGTCATGCCGTCTGTTTTTCTTACATATTCCATCCTCATACGGTTGTCTTACATCAAAGTATTGCTTATGCATATCATGCATCAATGAGTTCTCAAGTGTGATTTTATTCTTTTATGTTGTGGGTACAGACTTGACATGGCAAAGTCAAAAAAGCAAGGAAAATAATATAGTAGGGAGTGTTGTTACTCGTCGGGTGAAGCGGAAAAACTCTGCGTCGAGATTCTCTGGTACTTATAGTGCGATAGAAGGTCCAAATCCACCGACTAAATCTACAAACAGATATCACTGCTCCACCAGCTGTAGCATCCGCTTCAAGCTGTACAACATCTCAACCAGTTACTCGTTCGTTTGCTCCGAACTGGCCGGTTCCCAAGCTGCCTTCATCTAACACTACTTCGAAGCTTTGTTGACACAGGACTTGGCAAGATCGAGATGAACCTCATGAGCATCAACACCAAGGCGGTACTGACGAGTCAAGTTGTAGTTGCATGCTCCTTTATATGTACTCTCACGGTTTGATGTACACTAACACTTTCCATATTACGTTGTTGAACTAGCACCACGGCATAGCGAAATAGAC
>JAHIAM010005046.1:0-60379 GCA_021605205.1 Aegilops longissima | reverse complement strand
TCTTAATCTGAAAACCCTATTCGCCGCATTCTGCGGCAAAGTATCGACCTGTCGCGCACCCATCGATCGTTCATGGGCGGCCCATGACAGGTGCTTTCTACAGAGAAAATTCCCTAAAAACTAAGAGAGCGAGGAATCGAACGTCAAACATCTCACTCATGGAGGTGCGTTGCTAGCTACTGGAGCTTAACTTCATGTTGTTACAAAGTTGCATTTGGTTAAATGCATAATAATTTAGCCTTGCATCATATGAATAAAAGTTGTGTATGAAAGTTGTTCCATTTCATGTCATCTTTCTGGATAGGTATATTGTCAGTGGTGGAGCTTAATTAGTATAGGTCTGAGGGGCATAGCCCCCCCCCCCGGAAAAATATACTGCATAGGCCTTAGATAAGGAAAAAATTAACTATTTGCCCTCCTAGTTGTTCATGTTTTCGCATAGATGATTTACAAGTATGGAACACTATTAAGTGTGCTTTTGCAGATAACCAGTACATGCATTGTTGATGCAGCCAAGTCATGTTGTCTAAGTACCGATGACGCATGTATGCAATGGAACCCCTAAGTGATGTTAGCTCTAGAGGCTTGTTTTTCAAAAGGATATTTGGCTCTGATGGTTATTGTCCTGATATGCTCAAGGAAGTTTCAAATGAAGTACTAAAGAAGTGCGGAGGCCTGCCATTGGCAATTGTCACTATATCTAGTTTGTTGGCAAACAGATCAACTACCAAGGAGGAGTGGGAGAAGCTTAAAAGTTCAGGAGATTCCAAAAAAGTTCCCATTTTTCTAAAATGTTAGCGTATCCAAAAACTCATTCAAAAAATGTTCTAGTTTTCTAAAAATGTTTGTATTTTCAAATTTTTGGGTAGATTTTAAAATTTGTTTCTGATTCCAAAAATTATTTGTGTTTTTTGAAATGTTTGTGTTTTACAAATATACATAATTTCGAAAAGTGTTCGCGGTTTCATACAGAATTCACTTTTTCTCCGAAATAGTATTTTGCGTTCAAAATTTGAAAAACATTTTTATCCGTGGTTGGTTTCGTTCTTATGAATTTGTGCTGCCCAGTAAACACTTAGCTCACTAGGTCAAGTGGTAGTAGTACGACTTGTGAAGCATGTGGTTATGTGTTCGAATCTTGCTTGGCGCATTCCTTTTTGCGAGAGTGTTGTGTGTTTCCTCAGTTAGCGGCAGATAGGAGATCCCGTGCAAGGGATCTAAACCTGGAAAACCCTATTCGCCGCATTCTGCGGCAAAGTGTTGACCTGTCACGCATCCATCGATCGTTCGTGGGCCGGCCCATGACGGGTGCTTTCTACAGAAAAAATCCCCCTAAAAACGAAGAGAGCGAGGAATCGAACGTCAAACATCTCACTCGTGGAGGTGCGTTGTTAGCCACCGGAGCTTAACAACACTGTGTCTTATACTCCATCCGTTCCAAAATAGATGACCCAAGGGCGACTATTATCTGTTTCTTTTTTTGGTGTTTTTTTGTTTTTGTTTTTTTGTTCCTTTCTTTCTTTTATTTTTGTTTTAGAAAAATCACAATTTTAAAAAGTTCAACATATTCAATACTTTGTTCGTTTTTTAAAAAAGTGTTCGAATTATTTTTGTTCATGTTTCAAAAGCATTTCATTCTTTTCAAAGAAATGTGCAAAATTTGTTTGCGTTTCCAAAATTTGTTCCGAGTTGCGAATGGGCATGTAGCCTAGTGGTTGCAGTGACGTTAGTAGCACCCCAGGTCCTGGGTTTGACTCCCGGTGGAGGTTGCAGTGATGCCAAAGAAGAGCATGTCCAAGAGCATGTCCAATTGAACTTTGGGTTAACATTTGATCATGGATTTGACAGGCAAAATCTTTGTTAGTGCTAGCACCTAACTCTTGATAATTACAAGTTCAATTGTAGCACAATACATGCACATATATGTTCAATACAATCTCAACAGTGCATCGTCATTCGTGATGTCATATGGTAACTTCCACATGCACGATCCAACTTTTGGGGAAGCATGCGACATGCATGAATGAGAAAAATACAGGATCCATTGTGACATCATTGTTCTAGAGGTATTTTAGGGTGATTATGTTTTTGAAAAGGGGCCAAATCTATTATGAAAGTTTGCCAGAAGTACATGCATAAATTTATTTTGACATCTGCTCCAAGTCATGCACAGAAAAGAAAAAGAAGAGGAATACATCTGCATCTTAGGTCCGAAATGATGTTCAACATTCGTCTGTCGTGTGTCGTAATCAGCTGTCGTGTAGCAGCTTCACCCATCAGTAGTGTCGCCGATCCACTCTTCAGGATGTCCAAGTTTGTGGTTGTTTCCTTTGAGATTTTCTGCATGCTGCAACAGAAAAAGAAAAGAGAATTCAGAGTCAAGATAGAGTCACATTGACTAAAAAACAAATAATGACCGGAGGAAAGGAAAAACCTACTAGCTCACATAAAACAAAATACAGAGAAAAATATTGATGAATGTCTAAAATGATTGTAGCATAACTAGGATAGAAACCAAAAACATTCTAAACTAAAGATTGATGAAAGCCTAAAATGCAGATGCAGGGGGGCTACCCCCCCCCTACACTGATAAACCAATACAAAAAGTGACTTCGAAAGAGAGAGACTCGTTTTAGGTTAATGAAAATATGACAACATAAGATCCTCAAGCTTCACCATACTCCCTTTCATGAAGGTTATGTAGGCCCTATCCGTACAAGAGATACCAAACGTCTTCAGACATGGAAATCCAATTACGTAAAGCTTTTTTCTTGGTCCTACGCGCAAACTCAAGTGTAGCACAACTAATGATGGCAGCTCCTTCCTCCCTTAATTAAAGAAAATGATTTATAGATAGGAAAGGCTTGTGAGTGCTTGAGATATCCATTTAGGGACATTAGCAAAACAGATTACACCATCCAAGTAATAACTTTGAAGGGAAGATGGCGTTGGTAGCCCCCAAGCTTGCATAGCGAGGAGAATAGCATTTCCTGATAACTCATGTCCATGTTTCCATTGTCCAATGATAACTTGAGTTCATTCAATCTGGTGAGGCTCCCGAGCTCCTCCAAAATATCCAATGAATTCTTCGTAATATCAAACATTGAGGGCTCCCTTAAGCTTCTCATATATATTGGGGAAAATTTATTCACGACCCTTGCTAAAACTAGGACATATCGAGTCCAAAATTTGCCAGAACGGAAATTGACCAAAATTCCGGCAAAACATAGGAACTCGTAAGTTCCCTGCAAAACCCTCGCCATGACCATTTTTATATGTTTTACAATCTATGTTCTACCCAATTATATGCGCCAAATTTATGTCCAATGAGTCTGTAATAAACATTTTCATCCATGTTCAAATCTGCTAGCATGTTGCCATCTCTGTTTGAAAAGTGCATCATGATATAAATCACAGAAACTGTTAAAACTTTGCAACTTTGTATATGCATAACTTGGGATCCATGGCTCCTTTGGAAATGATCTTTATATGATTTATGGTCTACATTCTGCTTCCATAATATTCCTTTGTATGCCATGGTATACCCCACTAGCATGTTGATATCTTGCATCCAAGTGCCTTGGGTGATATAAGTAGATTCATGTTGTTACAAAGTTGCATTTTGTTAAATCCATAGTAATTCAGCCTTGCATCATATGACTAAAAGCTATGTATGAAAGTTGTTCCATTTCATGTCATCTTTCTGGATAGGTATCTCGTCAGTGGTGGAGCTTAATTAGTATAGTGCGAGGGCGTAGCCCCCCCCAGGAAAAATAGTGAAGAAAATATACTACGCAGGACTTAGACCTCTTAGTTGTTCATGTTTTGGCATAGATGATGTATTGTCCACACAAGTATGGAACACTATTAAGTGTGCATTTGTAGAGAATAATTTTTGTACTAGAATTATAACCACTACATGCACTGTTGATGTAGCATTGTAGCCAAGTCATGTTGTCTGAGTACTGATGGCGCATGTATGCAATGGAACCCCTAAGTGATGTTAGCTCTATAGGCTTTTTTTCAAAAGGATATTTGGCTTTGATGGTTGTTGTCCTGATATGCTCAAGGAAGTTTCAAATGAAGTACTGAAGAAGTATGGAGGCATGCCATTGGCAATTGTCACTATATCTAGTTTGTTGGAAAACTGATCAGCTACCAAGGATGAGTGGGAGAAGGTTAAAAGGTCAACTGGTTCTGCACTGGAAAATAACCAGAGTCTAGAGGGAATGAATAACATACTATCCCTTAGCTATAATGATCTTCCACCTAATCTCAAGACCCGTCTGTTGTATTTAAGTGTATTTCCCAAGGATTGTGAGATTGACAGCGAGAGATTAGTGACGAGATGGATAGCAGAAGGCTTTATCAGGTAAGAGCGTGGACAGAGTCGTTAAGAGGTCACAAAGAACTATTTTTACGATCTTATCAACAAAAGCACGGTACAACCAGTGGACACTGGGTATGATGGTAAGGTTCGTTCCTGCCGAGTTCATGATATGATGCTTGAACGTATTAGCTCAAAAGCAATTGAAGAAAAGTTTTTCACTGTGGTAGGCAGAGGCCAAACAAGTTTGACAAATCGTCATGGTTCTATTCGGTGACTATCAATTCAGCACATTGACCAGAAGTTGGCATCCTCATTGGCAAATGAAGATATGTCATGTTTGATCTTTAACAATAACATCATCAGGTTACATGGAACAATTTCCTAGTCTTCCTGAATTTGAAGCTTTACGTGTATTGGACTTTGAAGGTTGTGAGGGTTTGGAAGAGTACGACATGAATAATATGGACAAATCATACTAGCTAAAGTTTCTCAGCCTCAGGGGCACGAGCATATCAAAGCTACCACCAAGTGTTGTGGCACTACATGATCTAGAGACCCTAGATCTTAGGGACACACACATAGTAGAGTTTCCGGCTGGAATTGCCTGTCTCGGTAAACTACAATATCTACCCACCCAAAAAATTTGCATGGTATCTAATGGGATCAACAATATGAGAAGCATAAGGGTGCCCCCAATGTTTGATATCACGAGGAGTTCATTGGATGCTTTAGAGGAGCTCGGGAGCCTGGCCAGATTGAATGAACTCAAGTTATTGTTGGACAGTGGAAACATGTACATGAGTTATCAAGAAATGCTACTCTCCTCGCTATACAAACTTGGTAGCTGCAAACTTCAATCTTTATGTATATGCCATTCACTATATGGGATGATTATGATGGTTCCATCAACTTCCTAGATCATTGGTCACCCCCACCATCTTACCTTCAAGTATTTGATATGGATGGCAATATCTGTTTTGTGAACATTCCAAAGTGGATTTCTTCATCTCTCACAAGTCTTGCTTGTCTGGAAAATATTGTAGCTGAATTAAGGGACGAGGATTTGCACACTCTTGGTGAGCTCTCATCATTAGTTGTGCTACATTTGCGCTTTCTTACAGGATCCAAAAAAAGCTTATTGTTATTGGATTCCAATTCTTGAAGAAGTTTTACCTCACTTCTATGGATGACGCATACATAACGTTCACGGAAGGGGCTACGCCGAAGCCTGAGAATCTTGATATGTCATATAACATGTCAGTGGTGAGAACCTATGACTTCTATTTAAGCATTGAGCAGACCTTTTGGCTCTAATACCATGTAGAACTGCACGCACCAACCAGTTCACCCAAAAGCTCAAGCTGGTGGGGAAAGGTGGGCTATGCATGTATACTTCAAAGAAAGAAATACAATTACATGAAACTTGGAGACACACTCCCACACACCATTGGAATACATGCCTGCAGCAGCTGTGCTCAATAGCAAAGTTGATGCCCATCCCAAGCGTCCTAAAATAGTTTTCCCCCTTTTTTGGTATCTAAATGAAGAAGGCAATGAAGAGGCCAGTAATAACGATGAAATGAACTTGGAGGAGGTGAATTAAAATGGTCATCCTTCCGGATGAGATGGTCCTCAACCGCAAGAGGTACTGAAAACATAGTCCTGTAGGTTTCTTCTTCAAATTAAATCCATCTCTTATATTCCAAACCCGCTGATCAATGTTATGTGTCGATCCAGGATGATGTGGAATTATTGCCATTCCTCCTTAATCTACCGTTCCTTGGACTTTCCAGATATGAAGATGGGAAACAGAAGCTGAATGAGGATTAGCGGTCTAATTTTGCCACTTGCTACACTTATACATTGTGGAACTGGATCGATAGTTTCCGTTAATTACATTGGGTGATCAACACGGTTTGCCTTCCTTATAGTTGACGACAAATTTGCGTCGAACCCTCGTATAGTATAGTGGATGATAATTCACAACAAACGCTCGTATAGTGTTTCGGGCTTTCGGCTATTTAATTATGTTTGTACGGGGTTGGTTATTTCTGCTGGATGTATATAGTATACTTGCTGATGGACTCAAGTGTAGTGTCAATTACTTCTTTGCTTGCCTGGTCCCTGTATGGCTGAGCAAGCAGCACAGCTGTTGTTTATCTCTATTTCCATATAATACCACCATATATGAACAATGGGGCTGGGCTTCCCCTGTTCTGAAAGAATAATTGATTCTGCTGAGTGATGGGATCTAGTCCATCAAATATTTTCCAAGAGCATTTTTATTTTCCAAGGAGTAGTCAAATGCACAAACCACAAAGCTTATCCCAAATTCTACCACTTAGGCCTCGTTTGGTTCCGCGGGATCCTGAGGGGATCCCCGTTATTTCCCTGGGTGGGGGAACCATGGGCTGAGTTGGCCCGGGGGAGTGGACGGCGCCATTTGGTGACACGCGGAGAGGAAAGACCCCTGGCCTTTCCGCGGCCCATCCCGGGGATAGATCGCCCGGTGTCGATAGGTCAGGGAGAAAACCCTCGACTCAGCTCGCTCTCTCGCGACCGACAAGCGCCGTCGACCAAGATCCTCCTCCGCATCCGAGCTTTTCCGCCGGCGACCGAAGCGACGACCCTCGACCTCCTCCGCCCGGTGCTCAGCATCCACGCTCCGCTCCTCCAATGTCAGCGGCAGCGATGGGCCGCGGCCGTCACCCTCCTCCTTCCCCGGATCACCCTCCGCCTCAAAGCTCCTGACCCATCTGGCAACGGCGACGGCGGCGGCGGCAGCGGCAGACACCTACTTCGACCAAGGTTACCCCCTCCTCTTCCACATCATATTTTGTTCTTCAATCCATGCACTCACTGTCCATGAACTGATGCTTGAACTTGTTGGTTCCAGATCCAAGAACATGAGCACCGGCCATCTTAAAGCCCACCATCAACAATCTCGAGTGAACACAAACCGCCTCCTTTTAATTGGTAGTAGATCTGTATACTACTTCTGCTTCAGAATCAGGCTTTACCTCTTTTTTTCTAGCTGCTATTTATTTAGTTTAAGCCATGCATTGTTTCTGATGGATTACTGAAAAATCCTCCTCCTTTGTTTGTGCTCTGAGGCTTGGTCCTACTGCGAGTATTCTAGCATTTGGATATGGGGCGTAATTTAACTTGGACTACAACTGATTGATGTAGATTGGTGCATTGAAGGGGATCAGTTTGTAGTAATGGGTATCATCAATGTTTCGTTGTGCCAATTGATTTCAGCAATTAAATCTGAAGTATGGGCATCAGTATCTACGGACGACGGGTTCTTGGCCCGAGTCAAGTTTGTACAAAAAAAAAGGATGCGTGTGCAGCAGCTCCATCCAAGACACATATGTGCCATCCAGGGGAAATACCTTCATACCTTATTCGGTTTAAATCCCTGTCAATTGATATTTGATAGTACACTAGAAATTCCTCATCCAATTCCTATGCTATTCTAAAGTTACTTTATGTTAAGACCAGATGTGAATAATCTGCTAAGTGATTCTTGTTTTAGTATATGCAGAGGGACGGTGTTTGGTTTGTTCTTTCAACTCTTGATTCCTGAGCTACTACTGGATCTTGCATCTGTGTTTAGCTAGTAGAGTATAAAATCCAAATTCTTATGACCCGAGCTATGAATGATTGTTTTAATGTTGCTCATCTATTGCAATGATTGTCTAAGCTCAAAATAGTAATCATTACTGTCTCTTGCTTTAGTATATACATATGGAATTTGTTGCACTGACATTATAGTTTGAACTCAAAATATACATGATGTACATAATTTATTTTCTGTTGGCAAATATGGAATGACTCTCCAGATTAAAATATGCTCGATAATGGTTTGTGGTTTGTCTGAATCTGATAAGTGACAATATGTCATTCTTCGTGTTGCGAAATAGTATTATCTTTGCAAAGAAACGAACTGCTTCTAGACTATGTAATCCTGTTTGGTGGAGTGAAGGGTTTTTCCCTAACTACAGTTAGCACAAGTGAACCTTCATGATTTAATCTTCTAAGGCTCGTTTTCTAGCCCATGTGTTTTTTAAGGCTGTTGCAGCCAATGTTATTGCTGCACGTATTACACATACTCTTTTCTCTGTCTTTATTTTTGTACAATATATACCTTTTACTTCTGCAATGAAGAAAAACTACCTTGCCTATAGTCTGAAAATGTCTGCCCAATAATGCTTTATTTGTTAACTTACATCAATCTATTCACAGTTATTATCTGAAAAGGACAAGCGAGCTAGTAGGTGGATCAGTGATAGGATAAACCAATTGCATTTTTCTATGCTCGATAATCAGTTGTATGTGTGCCTTTCTTTCCACCTAGTAGAGAAGGGGTCAGATAGCATAAACCATGGTCATGTATTGTTCTCAAATGAAACATAGAATCAACGTATTGGTCGAGTACTACTCAGAATGGTGAGCCTTTTCACTAGTCTTGCCATCTCTTGTTGATCTATTTATGCTTGAAAACAGCAATGAAACTGAGTTGTAGTATTGAATGATTTACTAAACTGTTGTATTCTGAAACAGTTGTTGACTTCCAAAAAAAATACTTATAATTCAGTCGGCGTCAAGCTGCGGTTTCTCAGCTGACGTGGAGTAGAGGAAGACGAGATATCCTGAACATTCCCTTACAACTTGCATCTTCATAAGTGTGGTTGTCCTGGACATGGATTTTGATAATTTAGCACTTTTGGTACTGGGGTAAAGGTCCAGGAGAAGCCCGCAACTATCGTGTTTCTAGTAGCTGAAATCTATTTGTTCGTATTGGCGTTGGCCTCATTGTTCTAAAACTTGGAACCTGTTGAATAATGATGTTCTTATTTGTAATGATAACATGAGAGGAGGAAGATCTGGTTTCTGCTTCTGTATTAACTTCCTAAGCAATGCACCTCTAGATGATTTTCCCAAAAGTGTGTCGAGATAATATTCTCAATATATTATTATTTAATCAGTTTGCAAGTTCATTGATTTCCTCTGATTATTTTCAAATCCTGGAATTATTTGTAATGTCCTCGACATTCTTATGCATTTTGCAGAATTATTTTGTGGTTTTTGTTTAGACTTTTTTGGGAATTACATGTGGAATTGGCCTGTTTTCTAATGTTTATTAGTATTAAAAATATATCTGCTATGTAATTCAAACGCTAGAACGATTCGTTTTTCCCCATCCACCTGTTACCAAATGGCAAAGGAAATATCCCCATGGTAGTATGGGGGATCCCACGTGCCAGGGAAATCCCCCCGTTGGGGTTTTGCTGCCCTGGGAATGCTCACGCTGCAACCAAACGAGGCCTTAAGAATATTATGCTACCCCAAGGAATAAGAAGCAATTTCTACACGAGTGAGGCCTTTTGGAGGCCGAGCTACCTGCAGGCCGTTATCTAGGCCATGTGTTGAGACGATGTGATGTGTGCAGCCTGTATTTGTAATGCATATACGCTATCTATTAACTGGGAATACACAGGTGCCATTGGCTGGTGTGCTAGATTTGTACATGGGCCTCCGTTTGGGTGGGAGTGAGATCTTCAAGTACGTGATGTGCCTCCTGGCCAGATTTGAATTTCCCACATACGGCGCCAGGGCCTGGCTGATGTGCCATTAAATTAAATGGTATGAAGGCAATGCACAGGTTTAACTTTTTCCAGTCGTCCACTTCCTCTGGCACACTACACATGAGCGATTAAACCATGGATGGAATGGAATTCTTCAGGAGTGTCAAAATTTATACTTGTTCTAATATTGGGATTCGGTTGGGTGTGCGGGGAATCTCAGCTAGTGTGATGCTATGAACCCCCAAAACGGTTTTTGCTACCAATCTTCATACAACTTAACACGGTGCTAGTTAGAAAATAAAAATAAAATCAGTGACGAACAAGGTGCGTGTAATTGATTTTAAAATAAAATATGACCGTGAGTAATTGATTTTTAAAAATATTTATTTTTAATCAGGTAGAGTACATCTTATTTTAGCTGGTTAAAAATAAATATGATGTAAAACACAAAAATAGAATAATTATTTTTCCATCTTCATCTGATAAAACTGCTACCATAAAAAAAGGTAGGGTGCATTTATCTTGTGCCCTTGCGAGTATAACATATGGGAATTTCTTGGAATTTTCACATCTGCAAAACTCTAGTTAGTGGAGTGCCATGAGGTCGATGTGAGGTGTGATTATGGTATGGCATCGAAGAACCAAATTAGGATGTATGGTTCAATTGGTAATGGAATTATTCGTGTGTGTGTGAGGGGGGTGATAAACCGCTAGTAAAAAGGCAAAATATCCCTAAAAAAGACAAAATATCCTAATGCACTTTTTCGCTGGGGCAGTTTTGTCCATAGTGTGTAAAAAATTGATCATAGATTGAACGAGTTGTAGTATCTGTGCAAGGTTGGCCAACATATACTTATTTCTATATCACATGAGGGGTGGCTGATCGTTACTCCCTCCGTGCGAAAAAACTTGTTCCAAGCTTGTCCTTTAAATTGATGTATCTAGCATTGACTGGATGCTAGATACACATCCATTTGAGGGACAAACTTTTTCGAATGGAGGCAGTACCTGTTAAAATGAGCATGACTTTGAGAGAAGGCAGTGCCTAAACATATTTGCCAGCAAAATTGGTGCGGTGGGTAAATAGTGCATACTTTTTTACTGATGTAGCCAACCTGGCACATGTTGACTGAGTCAATGCCGTGCCATGTACATGTGTGACAAGACATGCGACTCGGCAGCACTCTTGCGCCTGCTAGTATTCGTCAGCCTGCACTTTTTATTTGTTAGCAAATACGGGCACCGTGCAGCGGACTCTTCTACAGAATATAGTCAAATACAGTAGTTGGATACCTGCTTGGCACAGATAGCGACGAGCACTGACAGGGATGATTCCGGCCTGCAGGTAGCTCGGCCACCAAAGGCCATTTTCGTTTCTATACAGAGTATATACTTGTGCGAAGTTGACGTACGTACAAAGTTTCAAGTTCAAATATTTCCTTATTTGTTGATTATCCAATTTAAAACTGCTTACGGTGCGTGCCGCATGGCAAATGTTTTCTTCTTCGAGAGAAACAAAATTAGCACTTTCTATATGAAGAGAGGACAACCGCTCAAAAAAAATATGAAGAGAGGACAAATCTCAGTGCAAAATTTTGATCCAGATAAGGGGCGCACCTGCACACGAGCTAAAAAAAAATCCCCTCCTCAGCCTGGTTGTAGTTTTTTATAACAAATAAACACACCAATGACTACTGAACTCTCACGAGATGAGCACATTGGTCACTCTTCTCTCAAAATGCGATGAACCGGTCACTTTGGCCTGTTTATGAGCACAATTGTCACATCCCAGAATTTTCAAATTAGGATGTGAACATAGCATACATATGCATACTATGATTTCATTACATTTTGGCGATTTTTATAAACCCTAAATTGAGTCTGAGATTTATTTAACAGTCATATTAAATCCGTCCGCATAACAGAATTTTCAAATTCGCATCAGAGAGGTATTTGTTTGGATTGTCTTCAGTTCAAAGGATTTAAATTGAAATGAATTTGGACCAGTGAAATTTTATTTAAAAACTAGGATTTTTTTAGGGTAACTAGGGATTTATATGAGGTTCAAATCAAGAGGGATACAAGCAGCATCCAGTAAAAAAAATCTCGGGTCCTTGCAATGGAAGAGATAACTAAATTAATTAGGCCCTGAACTTCTACTTTCGTTTAGAATTTAGGCATTATTTTTCCCTTGCTTCCAAAAAAGAGTCAAGAAACACTAATGGCAACCCATCGAGTCGACGAAATTCATAAAATTCTCCACGAACGTATTGAACAATATAATAGGAAAGTAGGGATTGAAAATATAGGTCGCGTAGTTCAAGTGGGGGATGGGATTGCTCGTATTATAGGTCTCGGTGAAATAATGTCAGGTGTTATTCAAAATCTAGGCTAAGGGAAAAGAAATCCTATATGACGCACTCGCGAAATCGCGGCAGATTGTCGATCATTCGCTCAGAGAGGCAGGGACCTGCGAACAAAATGGGCCGGCCCAATTATCAGTAACCAACGCGCGCAACAGTACCTGGTATTACGAACCTTGTATCAGTTTTTCAGCCGGTTTTGTTTTCTGGTTTTAGGAACCTTCTAGGACGTTTCTGGACCGGTTTCTTTTTCCTTTTTGTTTTTTCATTTTTCGTTTTTCTTTGGACAACGCTAACGCCCACACGTGTGGGGGAGCCAACCCACCCACACGCCCTATAACATACAGACTACGCCATGTCAACGTAAGCATGCATGTGGAAATTTTTTTGGATTTTTTCAGTTTTTAAAATTTTTATCTTTTAAATGAAAAATCTGATTGAAGATTCGTTTTCACCATTAAATCCCTCGCGACGAGATCTTCAAAACTAGATCTCATATCAATATATTTCGATGAAATATTTTTTTGGTTAAAAGTTGCCATGTCTATTACACATGAATTTCCATTATGTTTACACTAAAGTTGTCATGTTATGTTTCAGCTATTTTTTTCTATATTAAAAAGTAAATTTTGACATATTAGAAAATGCAGAACTAAGAAACTAGACTTGCCATGCACCATAAACTAAAATTGCCATGATACATACACTTAAAATTGCCATGGTCCAAGCAAAAAAATATTTTCATGGTCAAAGTATTGCAATTGCCATCATCAAAACTAAAATTGTCATGATCTACAAACTAAAATTGCCACATGGCAACTTTAGTTTAAGCACCATGACAACTACAGTGTAAACATCATGGCAACTTTTGGACAATTTTTTTTCATCGAAACATATCAACATGGGGTCTAGTTTTGAAGATCTCGTCAAGACGGATTTAATGGTGAAAACGGATTTTTAATTCGCTTTTTCAATTAGGAGATAAAACATTTTTAAGCCAAAAACCAAAAAGATTTCTGCTGATGTCATCTGTTCATACGTGGCAAAATGAGTGATGATGGAGGCGTGTGGGCGATGTGCAAACGCCCACACGTGTGGGCGTTAGTTTTTCCGTTTTCTTTTGTCCTATTTCCTTTTCCTTTTCTCTCCTTTTTTATTTTCCTTTCGTTTTTCGTTTTTCTTTTTCCTGTTCTTTTTTATTCCTTTTTTCTTAAAAAGTTTGTACTTTCAAATATTGCTCGCTTATTTTACAAAAAGTTTGAAAACATAAAAAGTAAAGAATTTTATATTCAAAAAATGTTTGCATTTTGAATATTTGTTCACAAATTCAAAATATGTTTGGGTATTTTAAATATCGTTCCCACTTTCAAAATCTATTTACAAATCCGAAGAATGTTCATGTATTCAAAATTAATTCACTATTCTAAAAATTCTTGGCTATTTTTTTCACCTATTCAAAAAATGTTCGGGCATTTCAAAAAATGTTCCCACTTTCCAAAATTGTCACAAATTCAAAAAATGTTCAGGCTTCCAAATTTGTTTGTAAATTAAAAAAATGATTATATTTTCAAAATTTGTTCGCAAATTCAGGAAATGTTCTTTTTTGCAAAATTTGTTCGCAGATTTAAGAAAATTATGTTCTCAAAATTTGTTCACAAACTCATAAATGTTGAGGCTTTCAAAATTTGTTCGCAAATTTAAAATATGATTATGTTTTCAAAATTAGTTCGCAAATTTATGAAATGTTCTTGTTTGCAAAATTTGTTCACAGATTCAAAAAATTTATGTTCTCAAAATTTGTTCACAAACTCATAAATGTTCAGGCGAATTTAAAATTTGTTCATAACTTCAAAATATGATGGCGTATTTGAAAAATATCAGTTTTTTCAAACAATTCTTCATCATTTCAAATAATGTTATCATTTTCGACATTGTTCCTTTTAAAAAAAATGTTTGAGATTCCCGAACATGTTCCTGTTTCAGAAAATGGTCGAGTTTGATAAAACAATCAGAAAATGTTCGAGCCTAGTCGGATTTAGTTCTTAAAGCTATAGGCCGCTGTAATGACGCATTAGGTCACCAGTTCGAATCCTGTAATCTCTGCCGCGCTATTGATTTTTTGCCTTCTTTTTCGTGTCGTGGTAGAGGTCCATGAGCCGGCCCAGTTGGGCTGTCACCTGTACGTGGCGCCGCCATTTTGACGCAAAGAGCGGCAAATAGGGGCTCTCGACGCACTCTGCGCCAAAATGTCGGGCTATCGCACACTGTTTCTTAACGATCGAACGAGACGGGTTGGCCCATTAAAAGCGTTCCACAGATCCCGGTTTAAAAGCGAACCTGCTGGAAGGTTCCAGCCGGTATTGGGAACCTTCTAGTAGGTTCCTGAACCAGTTTTTTCTTCTTTTTCGTTTTTCTTTATTTCTTTTTTCCTGTTTGTTTATTCTTTTCTCTCTCTTTCCGTGTTTTTTTCTATCTTTTTTATTTTTTTGTGTTTTAGGAAAAATGTTTGATTTATCATAAATTGTTCAAAATTTCAAAAAATGTTTCCGTTATCAAATTTCATTCAGAAATTCAAAAAATGTTCCCCTTTTCTAAACATGTTCCCTTTTTTTAAATGGTTGGGCTTCTCAAAATTTGTTCAGAAATTCAAAATTTGTTCAAAATTTCACAAATTCTCAAATTTTGTTCAGTGTTACAAATATTTTCTCAAATTTATAATAATATTCGGATTTACAAATTATGTTCGCGAGTTTAAAAAATGTTGGTTTTTTTAAATAATGTTCATCTTTTGCGTTTTTGTTCTGGGATTCCATAAATTGTTCGCAATTTTCAAAAATTATTCATGCATCGAATTTTCTTCAGAAGTTTAAAAAATATGGGTATTTTCAAATTTTGTTCGGGAGATTCCAAAAAAGTTCCCTTTTTTCAAAAATGTTCGCGTATCCAAAAACTGTTTTGCCATTCAAAAAATGTTCTAGTTTTCTAAAAATGTTCGTATTTTCAAAAAATTGGTGGATTTTAAAATTTATTTCCGTTCCCAAAAATTGTTTGTGTTTTTTGAAATGTTTGAGTTTTACAAATATACACAATTTAGAAAAGTGTTCGCGGTTTCATATAGAATTCACTTTTTCTCCAAAATAGTATTTCGCGTTCAAAATTTGAAAAACTTTTTTATCCGTGGTTGGTTTGGTTCTTATGAATTTGTGCTGCCCATTAAAACACTTAGCTCGCTAGGTCAAGTGGTCATGTGTTCGAATCCGGAACGGGAGAGCCACATGGGCCGGCCCAGTTGCGGCGACCTGCTGTGCGTTTCATCAGTTAGTGGCAGATAGGAGCTCCCGTACGAGGGATCTTAATCTGGAAAACCCTATTCGCCGCATTCTGCGGCAAAGTATCGACCTGTCGCGCACCCATCGATCGTTCATGGGCCGGCCCATGACAGGTGCTTTCTACAGAGAAAATTCCCCTAAAAACTAAGAGAGCGAGGAATCGAACGTCAAACATCTCACTCATGGAGGTGCGTTGCTAGCTACTGGAGCTTAACAACATTGTGTCTTATACATGCAAGAGGGCGACTATTTTCTATTTCCCTTTTTGGTGTTTTTTTTGTTTTCGTATTTTGTTTCTTTCTTTCTTTTATTTTTGTTTTAGAAAAATCGCAATTTAAAAAAGTTCAATATATTCAATACTTTGTTCGTCTTTTTTAAATGTACGCATTATTTTCGTTCAGGTTTCAAAAGCATTTCATTCTTTTCAAAAAAATGTGCAAATTTTGTTTGCGTTTCCAAAATTTGTTCGGAGTTGCGGATGGGCCTGTAGCCTAGTGGTTGCAGTGACGTTGGTAGCACCCCAGGTCCTGGGTTCGACTCCCGGTGGGAGCGGATCTAAATAGGCCTGGGCGAAAATTTCTGGAATAAAAAGATTGTGGGGCTGTTGCTTTACAGTAAATAGTCAAAAAAATTGTTCGGAGTTTCAATATTTGTTCGTGATTTTGAAAAATGGTCTCATTTTCAAATTTGTTAAATTTTCAAAAAAGTTTTGGAATTTCACATTTGTTCCCAATCTTCAAAAAATATTCGTGTTTTCAAAAAATGTTCAGGTTTTCAACTTTTTGTTCAGAAATATTCAAGAAGACATGTTTTTATAATTGTTCACATATTTAAAAATTTGGTTTGGAGTTTCAAAATTTGTTCACATTGTTTGACAAATGTTCGAATTTTAAAACATTACTTACCATTTAGAAAATTGTTCATAATTTCAAAGATTTGTTCGAATAAAATCAAAAAGTGTTAGAATTTTCTAGCACTGTTGTTAGTTCTTAGATATCAGCGCTGCAAATCGATCAATTAGAATCATCAGCTCGTGTGGCAATCGACAGGACCTTGTTAATGAGAGGTCCGGAGTTTGATACCTCTGGAGCGTGCTTCTTTTCTCCTTCGGTTCGTTCCCGTGTGCGAAGGGGCGTCCTTTTGCCGCAATGTGCAGCGAACTACTCGTCGTCGGAGATGTTGACGATCTCCGTGCCCGGCTCCAGCAGCATGGGCGGCAGCTGCTGCTCCGTTGCGGCCTCCTCCGCCTTTATTTCCGCGTCGAGTTCTGCGAAGAGCGCGTCAGACTCCGCCTGCTCCCGCTGGAGGAACGCCCGGCCGGTTGGCCTTCACATAGGCCTCATCCTGTTCGACCCCCTCTTTCATTTCCCAACTTGTGTGCACCGACACATGTCATGGTGCTCGGAGTCGTCCGAGAGCCACAAGCTATGCCGCCAAGCTGATGTTAACAGTGTTAACAAGCAGTAGATATAATGGAATCACCAGAGCTAGCACAAAGATCTGGAGGTTCCATTACACGCGTCCTTCGTAAATGTTCTGATGGAAGTACCAATTTATACCAAATGTAACTGGAATTGCCACAGAAAACGAGTGACACTCTCTTATCGCACAGAGATTACAACAGCTGATGTGCCAACAAACACAAAGGTAAACAAGATACGCCTCATATTTACAGCTCATCGTGAATGGTACATGCGGGGTGACATCTTGCAGCGGTACATACAAGCTCTGGCAAGCTTGGCATCTGACCTTCTGAACATGGATAGGGTGAGACAAGAGATGACGTCCTTCACAGCACCTCGTCTTCGTGGTACAGGTACAGCCCAAAACCGAACCTCGCGCAGGCCTTGCAGAACGCCGCCTCTTCTGCAGCCGCCACGGGGTCGTCGAGCCGTGCGCCGCTCAGTGATGCTGTTCCAGCAGCCTCCCGATGAACCTGCACAGACGAAAGCAGAGTGCCAGTGAAGATTATCAAACATCGACTTTGTTCATTGTTGAATTTTTTAGAAATAAGTGCTGTTCCAATATCAGTTATTGTCCATAGCTGTGATTTTCTTGACTCAAGAAGTTGCCACAGTGCTATGTCTGTTTGCAAGTTTTACCAATCACGGGGTGTTTGCATAAATAGATAATATACAACAACAATAATGCAGTGATTGCATCTGATTTGCTGCCCGCGCAACTAGGCAAATTCAAGATCGCCTTGCAAAGACTGGCTGCTTATGTAACTGAGCCCATATTTCTTTTTGGGGAAACTGGAACTGAAGTTTGTATGTTGAAATAATCAGTTTGAAATATCACAAGATAAACACACTCATTAATACTAGTAAGATGTTAACAGAGTAGTATACTACAATGTCTACACAGAGACTTCAGATGTCGAGTGTAGGACCTGAATTCATTAATAGATAATGACGGGTGCAATTGTGGTTACGGATTGCTGACCGTCTAGTGCTGATTTGTGTTACACTGAGCGGTTATGAACCTGATTAACACGCTGAAAGTTGAACATGCCAGTTATCTCCTCCCTAAGTAATATAACTCAGCAAACTGGATTCATAAACTCAAACAATATATGTTTGGTGAACCAGGGGAGCATATAATCTGTACTTTGGATACAGAGTTACAGACAGCTGGGAAATGACACATGTAGTCGGTTCCAGGTTATAACTAATGCCTAGAACAAACAGAAAATGATTGATTTCCCCCTTGGATAGGCAGGGGCTCCTGCAACTTGACATTGGATGCCACAAGCATATGGGGTGAACTCACAACTGTATCTGAATTTCTAAATTCAGTGTATTTGTCCCAACCCCAGCAACCCAAGTCATTTAGTTTACCAACCAACCTAAACAATCATCCTGCCACCCAAGTGAATTCCGAAATTTGAGATTTGTCCCAACCGCATCAACCCTTGTCTTTAATTACCCTTCCAATGCATGTATAGCTTGTAAGGTTGAATCCTAAACTAAAAGAGATTTATAAAATTATTAGGAGCTTGATGATTGATCCATTAACAAACTAATTCATACGATGTTGGGCTTTGCGATATGTTGACGGTCATCACGAACAAGAGATGGTATTCAGGTACCTCTCCGTCTATTCCTCGTATTGTGACACGATACACCACGGTCACCTTTCCATTGTCATTGTAAATAACATCACGGACCTCCCCACACCAGCCTGGAAACGGGGCGCGCCCCAAGAATAACATAAAGAGTACGCAGTTAGCAATGCAACCAAATTTCAAGTAGAAACAGTATAGGTGAACACAGGTGCTGAGATCAGGTATACAAGAACCAATCATCTATCCGTGTGAAACGAAAGCAGAACTTGGGGTTATTGTACACGGCGCACACGCAGAGTGTGGATGCGCTACTCAGGACAGGTACTAGCCGTAAACAGAGTGAAGCGCTAGCAGTGAGCGTCGATCGACCCACTCGGACTATCAGACTATGACGGTATCTGGGCAGCTCTAGATAGAAAACTCAGCAAATGGGTTGGGGGAGGCTCACCGGGGGCGTAGAAGCTGAGCATCCTGTTGGCATGGTACCTGACAGACAGAGAAATGGGAACCCGTGAGCGGTCAGAGATCCAGGAGAATGCGGTGAGAGAGAGGCTACGATCAGTGAGAGGATCCAGGAGAATGGGTTGGTGGATCGGCCTGAGTTTCGCGGGCGGTCCGGTCAAGAAACCCCTCGCACTGAGATCTCACCGATGCCAGCCACACGCATTCGGCTGGATCTGGAGCTAGCAGGACACGGCAATCGGAGCAGAGAGCATAGTATAGTACCATGGGATGGCGGGGTCGGAGGCGGAGGCGCGGCGGGAGGCGGGGAGCACGATGGTCTCCGGGACGCGCTTGTTGAGGTCGCGCAGGATCTCGACGAGCGGCCGCGTGATCCCCGACGGCGCGGCGTCCAGCGGCACCACGTAGTTGCCCGTGGAGGCCGCCGCGGCCACCACCGCCCTCGTCCGCCGCTCCGGCGCCACGGCCACGCACACGCGCACCCGGCTACGGCGGCCGGGGAGCGAAGAGGAGGCGAGGGCCCGCGCGAGGGAGGCCGAGCAGGCGGCGGTGGCTTCCATGGGGATCGGACGGAGCGGAGGTGGGTGGGAAGGGAGCGGCGGTGGTGGGCAGTATGGCTCTCAGCTGACAGCGCCACTGCGGGTTGCTTGCAGCTAGTAATACTCCTTCCCCTCAATTTCCGCATTTCAACTTTAACCATAAATTTAATCAACAAGCCTGACTGCGGCGGAGATTCATTGATATAATTTCCGCTCCTGCCGCAGTCGGTCTCGTTGGTTCGATTTATGGTCAAAGTTGAACATCAGAAAAGATGCCGCTAAATGGTTGCCTTCATAAATAGCCTGCTATAGCTGATTTGGAGGCCTACCGCTATTTTTCATGGCCCGTTATTTAAAACATTATTTTTGCTACGTGTGACATTTTGTTGCCAAGTTTCCGACCCGAATACCGAGCGAACATCGGATGTTTAGGCATGACAAATCAACCGTTTTTTATTATATGAATTACGTTTGCCGAGTGTGACAGGTTTAGTTGGCGATCATAGCAAATTCACCTCAATTCTTTTTTTTTTTGCCAGGAATTTGCCGTGCTCGCTAGTCGCCAAATAAAACACAAAGTTTGTGTGCAAGAAACTAAGAGAGGACAGCTCACAGATAAAGAGTTAATGGCAAGAAGTGGTGGCAGAAAGCATAAACCAAACCTCGCATCAACTTGCCATGTCTAAAAATATAGCATAGCATTTCCAAAGTTTTTCTTTACAAAAGGAATTAAGGTGAAAGACGTATGGGTTTTCAACGAATTCGTTGCAGAAACCTTTAAAAGGAAGGAAAAGAAAAACAAATTTGTAGTAACAAATAAACAGTTTACACGCTGTCATACGAACCAGGGATTAGCCTTTAAATCTAGGCACGGCATGTACAACAAAATAAAATACCGTTCCAGTAGATGGAGAAAACAGAAACCCTGAATTTTTTTTCTTTTCATGCTTCAGCAACTGCCTTGTAGCCAGACAGGACTACAACCATCCAAACCTGTGGTTGAGTTGGTTAGGGTATCCCCAACCCATCAAGGTTCAAATCCTGATGCTCGCATTATTCCTGAATTTATTTCAGGATTTCCGGCGATGCGCTTTCAGTGGGAGGAGACGTTCCCGTCGACGACGAGGCGCCTACGGTGACTTCGTAAATCTCAAGATGATATGCCGGCTCAGTCTTTCGAAGGTGCTCATAGGGGTAGGGTGTGCGTGTGTGTGTTCATAGGGATGAGTGTGTATATGAGCGCTTGTGTCTATACTGATACTCAAAATAAAAAAAACGGGAGGAAAAAATCTGGATGGGCTGGTTTTTAGGCCTATTGGGCTATATTTAGGTATATATATTAAAAAAAATCTGAAAAATATATAAAAAAATTAAACGGGCCGTGCCGTACCGGCCCGCGTGCCCAGGCACGGCCCAAGGCGTGCCGCGTGCCGTGCCTGGCCCATGGCGGGCCGTGCCGGCGTGCTCGTGGGCTGGCCTGTTTAGCCCGGCCCGTTTGGCCAGCTATACTCATAGGGGTAGGGTGCTGTGTGTGCGTTCGTAGAGAGAGTACGTATATGCTACGTCGTGTGACCGATACTCAAAATAAAAAAAACGGGAGGAAAAAATCTGGATGGGCAGACGCATCCAGGAAAGCAACCGTTGGAGCAACACAAAACCAAATTTGTGCTAATGGACGCTTATGCTATGTTAACAACAGCAGCCGTACCACACAAAAGCACCAGCACACCCAAATGCATCCCAACTGTACAAACCAAAAACTACTGTACTACTTCAACAAGCAAGTTTATCTTCCGAAGTTCTACTCGGACGTCGAGCAGTACAAAACTATGAATGAAGGTATCCTAAGGGCGAATAATCACCAAGAAAATGCCTTACTGATAGAACAGACAGGCTAAGATGTACCATCTTCAACAAATGCCAGCTCAACTGATAGTAGAGCACGGTCGAACCCTAGAAGAACTTAATACAGCTATTTTTAGAACCTGTAACTCGACGTACGTTCCGTATATATAACAGATAAAATGGCAACACGGTAATAAATACACCTATTCGCAAATATACCAAACACAAAGAATATATGCAAATGTACCAAACACAAAGAAAAACATGCCGTGGTTATGCCTTAGGAATGTGCAGATCCTATTTCCTCTTACAGCCTACAGGGACAGGACCCTAGGACTCTAGTCTGTAGGATGGAAAGGCAATTTTGGTACTCCCTCCGTTCCAAAATAAGTGTCTCAAGCTTAGTACAACTTTGTACTAACCTTAGTACAAAGTTGATACACTTATTTTAGGACGGAGGGAGTATTTTTTAGTGATCATATTTTGTGATGCTTCATAAAGATGTACCATGTTGTCATGTTGAACAAAACCCAGCTTGAGTGAATAAATCCATAAAAGCAGGGCCAAGCACTAGAAACATTTATTAACAAGATTTTAGAAACTATAACTCGGCATTACGAAATAAGCGACTTATAAAAATAAAACATAACTAGAGATCAAATAACCCTTCATACTTCGTTTACGTAGAGCCAAAGTAAATGCAAGCTTTCCAGACGGGCCACGCTCAAAGTCTCAAACTGATGTTCTGAAACAGGGGAATGGAAGGATGATGCAGGATTCAGAACAATCCCCAAAATCCATCTCTTCCAAATATGGAACATTACCGAGCTTGCTGTTTGTGGGAAACAGGCCAAGGTTGCTACAAGCAGGTTTAAGTTCAACCACAACATATTGTCATACTGTGCGCCTTACTAGGCTGGGTATAATTCTATCATCAGGTGTATAATGGATACTTGCGGAGCCCAGAAAGACTTCCTACAAGTCCATACAGTACAGTAGTACGGCTGGATCCATGTCAAAATTCGTATAGCTGCAGTATTTGAACTGCAGAACTGGTATGTTAAGCTCTCCTCGCTCGTAGCGGTGTTGCTTCTGCAGTTCATGATTTATGTTAGATCGTTAGAAAGGCTTGGCTTGGCTCTCTTCGCTCAGAAAAGCTTGGTTCGCGACTCTCTTCACTCAGAAAGGCTGGTTTGGCTTTCCGACACGTTCTTCTAGCAGCTTAATCCTCTCAGCAAAACTGGGACAAGACATTTCTGAAAAAGATGGCTTGCGCTCCTGCACATATCTCGATATTGATCTCCAAAGAATCAACTCCTCTTCATCACGTTTTTTCTGCACAGGAAACAAGCACGATGTGCTCATTAGAGATGAAGCATTTAAGATGGACGGAGTTTATGATTAAATACATGATAGCATTAATAATGGATATCAAATATATCATGACATAAACGTGCATAAGGTTAAATATAGCACAGGATATATAATCGTTAACGAATATATCGCAATATATTTAACATATCATAAAAAGGTTATCGAGTATATCACAACATATAGAAGGTGCTGAAGATTGGATGTAACATTAGGATATAACAGTTATTGAATATATCGCGACATATCAAGGATTATATCCGACATCTATAACGGTTATCCAATCAACGCAATAGTGGAAAGAATTTGCCATATCAGTCATTAAATATAGCACAGGATATATAATGGTTCTAGAATATATCGCAAGGATTAAATCTAGCACAGGATACATAATGATTATCGAATATAACGTGTCACCGCGATACACAGAAGGTGCTGAAGACTATTTAACATATCATACAATGGTTACTGAATATATCACAACATAAAGAAGGTGCTGAAAATTATATGTAACATCTGATATAACAGTTATCAAATATATCGCGACATACAAAGGTGTTAAAGATTATATCTGACATCTATAACGGCTATCGAATCTACACAATAGTGGAAAGAATTTGCCAGATCAGTTATTAAATCCTTCTGACCACCACATACATCAGTTAACTCTCTTTTCAGTAGTGATAAACTGATTGCATGAGAAAACAGCAAACATACCGATCCCGCCGAATCACACTCCACCTCGCTCTCTTGCTCCTTCCTATTGCGCACAACCTTGTCAACGATGTAAGACAGTACGCCATCGAGCGGGAACGCCTCCTGCAGGTCAAATGCAAGGATCACACCAATCGCTTCGCGATAACTTCCCCTGTTCAGCATATCAGCAACAACATCTGCAACAGAAGAACAGCCTTGGTTACTCAGGAAGCAGGGATAATTAGGCCGTGCCGAATCGCCGATGCAAAAGGTGTGGTAGGGTGCCCTCACCACGCAGCTTCTTCATGAAGGGCTGGGAGCATCTGAGCACGTCGACGCAGGTGAAGCAGCCACCGGCAAGCAGCAGCTGGTAGAGCTCCTGCAGAGGGAACTCGGCGGGCGCGCCGAAGGCGGCCATGAGGAGGACGAGGCCGCGGGCGTCCCTGGCGGTGGCGTCGGCGACCCGGCCCTTCTCCCGCACGATCCGGCTGCGCCACGACAGCGCGGACACGCGCGCCTCCGCCCGCACCTCGGCGTCCCCCTCCCCCTCCGGCCGGCGGGGGCAGCCCGCGCGCACGTAGAGCTCCAGGAGGAGCACGCAGGCGGTCTCGGCGTTCTCGCTCTCGGCGCAGATGTAGCTGCGGCTGACGGCGCGGATGACGAGCACGGCGGGGTCCGGGGCGCGGCGCAGCGCGGCCGGGCCCACGCGGCGCAGCCAGGCGCGGTCCCGCAGGTGGGCGGCGACGAAGCCGCGCAGCGACCGCGACCCCATCTGCTCGCAGATGCCCCCCAGCGTCTCCGCCTCCTGCTCGTCGGCCCTGCGCTCGCGGCCGGGGGCGGGCTTGGGTGCGGGCTTGGGCGCGCGAACGGGAACGACCTCGGCCGGGAGGACGGGTTTCGGCTCGGGGTCGGCGACCGGGAACCCGGCGGCGGCGGCGGCGGCGGAGGTGCGCGGCTGGGGCGCAGGCACGGGACTGCGCTCGACCACCGGGCCGGGTTTAGGGATGGATTCGTCCCGCTGGTGGAGGGGGTCTTGAGGCACGGGACTCTGCTGGCGGCGCTCGGCGACGGGGTCGGGGAATCTAGGGTTGGATTCGTCCGCTACGCGGTCGGCGGCGAGGGGGGATGCGGCGGCGGCGGGGGGGACGGGGTTCCACTGGCCGAGGAGGGCCCCGAGCTGTCCCACGGGGCTGGGGTCGGGGTCGGGGCCGGCATCGTCGTCGGCGAGCGGGGGCAGGGCGGCGGCGATGGAGTTGGCGTCGAGGTGGAATTCGCGCCACTCGTCGAGGAACTCGACGAGCACCTCGTTGAAGGAGGCGAGGCCCTCGACGGAGCTCGCAATGGCGGCGAGAGACGCATAGGCCGCGGCGGCGCTGGTGGGAGGAACGGCGGGAGGCGGCGGCGGCGGCGGCGACGACATGGGGGAGAGACGGAGAGGAGTCGCCGGTCGGGCAGCCGCTGGGATCGCCTCAGTGCTAGACGAGTTGACAGCCTCCAGCCAACCAACCAAGGAAGGAACGCGTGTCTACTCGCTTTGCGTTTCTTAGCAATCCTAATAATCATGTCATAAATCCTTTCTTAAACCTGCCTTCCTTTTTTTAGTAAAAACTTATACTCCCTCCGTCCGGAAATACTTGTTGGAGAAACAGATGTATCTAGACGTATTTTAGTTTTAAATACATCTATTTTTATCTATTTCCGCGGCAAGTAATTTTGGACGGACGAAGTATTACCCAATCATCAACCATACAATCTTCCTTACAAACATCTGGAAGGTGTGGGCGCCGGGCAAGAACAAGATGTTCTTATGGCTGCTCCACCTGAACAGGTTGTGGTGCAACGACAGATTACAACGGCGTGAATGGCAAAACGGCTATTTCTGCCCACTTTACCTGCGCAACCTCTACGGCCATGCAAGTGTGGAGCACAGCGGCAACATGGGAGGGATGCTCTGCCCTACACCCAGACACATGGAGCAACGGGCAGACAACCACGGCCAAGGTCAAAATGATCATCGGCGCCGCCACGACTGCCCGAAAAAGGCGTCAAATCCATGATCGCACTCATCAGCTGGCAAATCTAGATGGAGAGGAACAACTGTGTCTTCAAAGGGAAGCTGCCAAGCCCGGCCAACATCATCGGCTGCTGTCGCTCAGACATGGAGCAATGGCGGATCGCGGGCGCAAAATGCTTAGAGCACCCTTTTGGGCACGTCCCGTGATATATCAGCATGACAAAGTTTTTTTCAATGTTTTCTCCTCTTCACCCACTGATCACTTGATCAAACATTTTGTCGCTCGCTTCTGCTAAGCTAATGAAAACCAGCAATTGCTGGCCAGTTCAAAAAAAAAAATCTTCCTTACATAATTCAATAACTTCTGGGAGGCCTGAGCAGCCGAGCCTAACCAGACAACAGTTCTACTCTCGGTTCTAGCAAATTTAGTTTAAAAGAATCACTAACTATATTCTGGTCACGGTTGGTATGAGTAACATGAGTCATACGAAGCTAAAAAGAATAACTAACTATATTCTAATCACGGTTGGTATGAGCAACACGAGTCAACGAAGCCACTTCAGAAGCTTTATCTCTCCCATAAAAAATGCATAGACCGACCTGTGTATGTCATTGTCACATAAAATGTTCATTGCTCATAGTGAATCCATTTCAACAAGAATGGGAAGATCCATACGATGCATAGCGAGAGACAATCCCTCCATACACGCACTTATTTCTGCTTCAAGGCCATATATGAAGTTAAATAATTCCCTGTAGGAAGAATAAATGATTGTGACATTTGTCCCGAAGAACCATGCCAGCTCCTGTTCTGCCATCATCCCAAGATCCGCCCGCATTAAGCTTCACCCATCCTGACGGAGATGGGAACCAACTCATGGGAGAGTTTGGTTTTGGTATTTTATGTGAACTCTTGGCTAGCAGGGGATATGATATTACTGTTTTGCCTTTCACTGGATCACAAATAATGGAATCTTGGGCGATAGCAATCAACCAAAACAAGTAGTTGCATAGGAATCAGCGGGACACAACCATCGGTGTTGGGGCTTTCTCATGTACTATTTCATTACGGTATGCCAGCTCCTCTAGAAAGTGAAAAACACCATGGTCCGTTCCAACACTCCCGGTGGGTGCAAGACCCCCAACAACCACTCAACTCCGACATAGGATATCTCCCTTAGTTTCGGCAAGGGGCAATTCTCACTCACACACTCCCAAAAGTTAGACCACAAGGGAGCAGCGGGGCATATGATATTACTGTTTTTCCTTTCACTGGATCACAAATGAAATCTTGGGCAATAGCAATCATCAAATCCAAGTAGCTGCATAGGAATAGGCAGGACACAACCATCATAGCTAGGGCTTTCTCATGTACTACTTCATTACGTTTATGCCAACTCCTCAAAAGTGAACAACACTATGGCCCATTCCAACTCTCCCAGCGGGTGCAAGACCTCCAACAACCACTCAACTCCAACACAGGATACCTCCCTTAGTTTCGGCAAGGGCGATATCTCACTCATGCACTCCCAAAGTTGGATCACGAGGGGGCAGCACGGCATATGATATATTGCTTTGCCTTTCACTAGATCACAAATGGAATCTTGGGTGATAGCAATCATCAAATCCAAGTAGTTACATAGGAACCAGCGGGGCACAACCATCGGTGCTGGGGCTTTCTCATGTACTACTTCATTTCGGTTATGCCAACTCCTCCAGAAAGTGAACAACACCCTGACCCGTTCCAACTCTCCCAGTGGGTGCAAGACCTCCAGCAACCACTCAACTCCAACATTGGCTATCTCCCTTAGTTTCTGCAAGGGACCAAATCTCTATCTCCTTAGACCCTTGTTCTTAATCCTAAAAAAACTTGTTCTTATTACTCTTTTTTTCTAACTTTACAATTGCATGTGGTGTTTCCTGTCGGAAACAATGAGATGACATGTACATCATTTAACCATTGGCTCATTTTGAGGAGAGGGGGTTGAAAGGGGATATAGGTAGCGACGAGGGTATGTTCACTATCCCTCCCTCTCTCGCAAGAAGGAGGAGTTGGGTGGTGGGAGATGTTGTTGGTGGTGTCGTCTCTTGCGTGGTGTGTGAACGTGGTAAGGGATGATGTTGAAAGTGCATCTAATCCCCAAGGTGGATTTTGGTAATTCATAACAATATATCTCAAATAATTACTGATATCTTAAAGTATATTTTAGAAAAAGTTCTTGTAGTTACAACATTGAAATGGAAGGTGACCCCTAAAAAGCTTAAGAACAAGTATTGGACAAGTCAAAGAGTTTGCATTTTCATTTTAGTGATCCAAGATCACATATAGTTCTTTATATCTTTTTCATGTAAAAGAAAATCTTAACTTCTTCATGTAACTTGCTTAAAACCATTGTCCTTACTACTCCCTCCGTCTAGATCAATCCATTGAGCCACAAGTAATATCTGTCGGAAGGAGTACTCTTTTTTTTCTAACTTTAGAATTGCATTTGGTGCTTGTTTTTGTTTTCAAATAGTTTGGATAACTTACCACATGTGCCACATGGTGCATTTGGCGCCACATGTGTCGTTGGTTTTTTATTTGCTCGTTCCTCGCTCAATGAGATGGAGGGGGCTCAGAGGAGATATATATAGGTAGCAACTAGGGGTAGGTTCACGAGTCCTTCTTTCGATGAGAAGGACGAGCGGGGTAGTGGGGGATGTAGGTGGCATCATCTCTTGTGGGATGTGTGAACACGACAAGTAATGATGCTAACGCCTATTGTCTGAGGATAAAGCGGAATGGTAAAGGGTGCAAACAATGGTCTTGTGTCGCCTAGTAAGGAATGAGTTGGCGCCCATGACACCATTTTTTGCTACATGAGTTGATGCCTTCTCATTGATGTCTTGGTAGGAAACAGGAATAAGTAAAGAGCAATGTTAGACCTACGTACAGTTTCTACGTAATTCATCTTACGGGCTGATGTGGGGCAGATCAATTGGGTCAAGATTAGTGGTTGAGGACCACCCCGGTTGAATTTGTGTGTGGCGGGGGGTCCGTAAATGTTCGTAGGTGTACGGTTTTCGATAAGTAAATATCTGCGGTTGCTGACTTTTCCGTGGGAACTTCTATAATGCCAACTAGGCTCAGGTACAATGGGAGGAGAGAAAAGGACAAGAAAGTGTGCCTTAATAGATATGGAGGAAGAAAAGCTTTTGTAGAAGATGGTGGCAAAACCACATTGATATGGCGAGATGATGTGTGTCTCAGTCCATCGTTAATGGCCAAAGTGGGATGATTGAAATTGGTTGAAGGAGCAGAGAATAGTTTTATGGTTCATGTGTAGCTTAATAAGAAGAAATATACTAACACATTTAATGCTGGTTTTGCCGAGCAAGAATCAGGCCGTCCCGGAGGACATCATTTCCGTCATCCTTTGGAGAATCAGTGCCTACTCCCTATGAGAGCTTCTACTATCTCCAGGTACCAACTGGTGCTACAGTCTACATGTTAAATCTGTAAAGTGGTCAACACATTGTCCGGTCGTATCCTCTCTAACCAAATACTCTCTCCGCGTTTTTGACATTGTCATAGTGCCAGAAAACGTCCTATATTTCGATACAGAGGGAGTAGAATGTATGATGCTATATATGTTCCATAAACTGCAATCGTTAAATTGTCATAGCCATATGTTCTAGGGAAAGTAGTGGTTGAACCCACTCTCGGTGCACCCACGACGCACCCACGCAAGAAAATCTATCAAAACATTTTGAAAAATGTAAAACAGTGCACATACATTTTGAGTAAATTTTTTTTGTATAGAGCTCCTTGAATGTCATTTAACCACCGAAATTTGCAAGCCTCTCTAACATTCGTTGATGATCATTCCCACAAAGTTTCAGATTTTTTTCGAAATTTTTTGGCATGTTTTCTTGCGTGGGTACACCGTGGGTGCACCGAGAGTGGGTGTAGAAAAACCACACTCATTTTTATTATGATATTATCTATATCTTTTTTAGATCATGCTACACGATGCATTCGGTCATGCTATGAGGAGATATCCACCACGAACACGGCGGCGATGTTTGATTCTCGCTTCACAATGATTATATGAGACCTGACGCTTCCAAGTGTTTTTTGTTTTCATGCCTTAGAAACATGACTTAACATAAGACGAGCTCATGCTGGTACAAGCATATTTTGGACCCTAGGGCAAAATAAATATATATGGTTATCTTCTCAATAGCGACTCCCCAATCAGCAGACCAAGCCCTACACATGAATGTGGCGAGAGGGTGTGATAAGCCACGGAGTTCTCACACCTCGATGTTGTAGATAGGCGCGGGGGCTCGCTGGCAATGGAGCGGATACGTGGGTCAAGTGGAGCAGGGGTGAGCATGGTGGGGAAGGGGCGCAAGTGTGAGCCTGAGCGAGGCCCATGTCTCGACGCATCAAAGTGACCTCTCCATTTCAATTATTTTGAAATACTAATTTCATTTTTAGAAGACCAATTTAATTTACTTTCAAATGACCATTTCATATTATTCAAAAGTCATGTTTCATTTTATTCAATTATTTTCAAAATATCCATTTCAATTATTTTCAGAAAACCCATTTCACTTTTTGAAAGACATTTGAATTATTGAAAAATACCTATTTCGGTAATTTTCAAATATCCATTTAAATTTTTTTTGGACAAGCGGGATGCTGAAGAGGAGCAAAGGCGGCAGGCTGAGGAGGAGAGAAGGGAGAAGGAACGAGAAGAAACGAATGAAAGGTTCAAGCTGCTCAAGCAAAAACTAGAGGTAGACCATTCTCTAAATTTAGCCCCATTCATTATATAGCGATGAACAATTCTCACATGACTATACTCTTATAGGCTCTTATGCAATCTCAAGGTGGTGGAAATGATGCCCCTCCTCCTCCTCCAGAAGGTTAACCCTATGGGAATGATGCCCCTCCTCCTCCTCAAGGCGGTGTATGAAGATGTGAACTTCTGTGTGATGTGCATGTGTTTTGCAATATGTGAACTTCAATGAATTAACCCTATGTATGAATATGTTAAGTTGTGTGTGATGTGCTCGAGCAATTTTTTTG
Source organism: Aegilops longissima (assembly GCA_021605205.1). Taxonomy (NCBI): domain Eukaryota; kingdom Viridiplantae; phylum Streptophyta; class Magnoliopsida; order Poales; family Poaceae; genus Aegilops; species Aegilops longissima. The sequence goes on along the minus strand of JAHIAM010005046.1, from coordinate 29,695 downwards.
CTCTATGAACTTGAATGAAACAATGGCCTATGTGAACTAGTATTGTTACCTTATGTGAACTAGTTTAAATTATGCCTATGTGTGTGATGTGTTGCTCGAGGAATTTCTAGGGAGCTCCTAGCTCCCACATTCATTTGATATGGTAACATTTGTTGTACTGAAGATATAGACAGAAAATGTATCTAGTTGTTTTTAGTTGTAGGGATTAGATTAGAGACAGCTTCACAATAGAAACAATGGGACATATTTCCGAGAGCAACACTCGGAAACACTCACTTTCACGAGTGCGACTCTTGGAAAAGGGGTCGAGAGCCAAACACCCGGCATATACGAAAATCCCAGTAGTGATTGGTCCATTTTAGCTTAATTTTGGGAGTAATTGATATGTTTTTTAGCATCCCTCTGAACATATCAATGACGAGAGAAGATTGTAAGTTGTTTGATCCTGCAGACTGTTGGAATTAATCTTGACATGTACTCCCTCCGTGAATAGTCCATTGCCCCCTGTGATCACTGAACCTCCTGTAACTGGCAGCATCTACTATGTGGTCCTTCCACCAACCGTTCACATGTTGAAGAACCAACTTTGTAATTCTGGAAGATGAGCGGCATGGCTTCATGGCTACTGAAGCTAGCGCTCTTGAGAGCCCAGGGCTTCTCTATGCATTTGAGTATCCCCACGATGAAGAACGAGATTGAGGCCTACAATAACCTCTTGTCGCCACCAGGCCAGGATTTGCAAAACACATAGATGGCTACAGTGATTTGGGACACAGCAGTGAGGACGTGCCATCCTGTCAGATTAAAGAAGGTGGAGCATCGCTGCCTAGGTACGTAAGCCAGATTAAGGACCTGAACCAGGAAGGGAGAGCAAGCTTACGCAGGGTAGATGAGATAAACAGGATCCACTGGACGAAGAGGCTGGCGAGGACGAGGATGCGCAGCTGCCACTCCTCCCACCACTCCACAGCACCTGAGATGCCCATCCATCTCTGCCTATGGCTCTTGCTCCCTCACACCCTCCCACTCAAGGTCAGCAGTTTGCATACGGCCGATCCAACACACTGCACTCAGAAGTCAGAAGTGAGAGGTCGGGTCCTTTGAAGCTGGGTAACTGTGGTGCTGTCACATGCCTACTGAATTTCTTACATTAGTGCTTACATCCAGTCGAGGGTCTGGCTTAATAATCATATAATTGTCTGACCTGAGCAGATACATAGTTCAGTGCAGTTGCCTTAAATGTATGTTCAGCATCTAGCTAGCTGCTTATATGTATACCACAAGTGTCGGTAGGCGGGCCTGAACTTGCTCATATCATATTTGTCTCTATTCGCCTAGTTTAATCACTTGGTTATTGTCTTATATTATGGGACGAAGGGAGTAGTATGTTTGTGGACTTGCCTCAACGTCTTATACTCCCTCCGTACCAAAATATATGTCGCTGTAGTAGTTGAACTACAGCTACTCCCGCGACATATATTTCGGTACAGAGGGAGTATGTTATAATGGCCTTTACCTGATTTGTAGGTGATGCCTGCCAGGATATTACACTCCTACTTGCTTGCCCTGGCCAAGTTAAATAGCCCGGTGCACTTGCCTCAAAGGAATGATCTAAATCTAGCTAGTTGCTTATATACATTCATGCTTATCAGCTTATATATTCTACTTGACCTTTTTTTTTCCTGCGAAATCAAATCATATTCTACTTGACCTGACCGAGGACCCAACCTGTGTCATTCCAAGGTCGTCCATACATGGGCACATTGATATATATATGATTTTTCTCCTTTAAAAGGGTAACCAAGGAAATGGTGTTTGCGGCTACATACAGCGACGCTCTGCAAGTTGGGTCGCTTGATGCTGCCTGATGGAGTAATATTTGTGTGTGTGGACTTCACTTGGCATATTTACGTGCTTTCTGCGGATGTTTCCACATGGACATGGTGATGCCTCCAATAAGGTGGCCTTTGTTTGAGCTACAGCTAGTGATTTCTGGATTCTAGCCTAGTCAAAATCAGATTCACAAACAAACAGTCAGATTCCAACATGGACACGCTCATGAGCTGGACACGCTCGGAAGCTGGAATCAGCGATTTTGCTGATTCCCGAGCTACCACTTACCCCCTTTCAAATATGGGTCAACTTCTTCCCGTTATTACGATGGAAATGCCACCGCAAGCCCAACCTCTCCCTCGTCGACAGGGGTCCAGTATGTTATAATGGCCTTTACCTGATTTGTGAGCAAATTGATTATATGACACACTTTTCCTCGAACTTTGATCTGATGACACATCTTTCTTTTAATTTGATTAGATGGCACACATTTGATTATGAGCTAGACTAAATGACACAAATTATGTTTTTCTCTCCTTTTCTAGGTATGGGCCCCTACATCATATTTTTTAGGACGATTTTGCCCCTGGCCGTTTCACCTGCCTGGCTCGATAGCTGGTTCTACCGATCGTTCCTGCAAGAGCCAAACCCGCCACAATCAGTACATGCATGCAGGCATACATATGGTAGCTGTACGTATGGAACGAGGTGATCCTGCTGCATGCTTCCCGGCGGCTTATCTCGCCGTAGCTCCTTCCCGGCGTGGCGCCACCTCGCTGGCTCCTTCCCTGCGCCGGCCACGCCTTCGCCATCGCCGTGCGGCCGACGTCGCCGGAGCGTGCCATCGTTGGTAGCTTTGTAACTATTCGATGTTGTTGTATGAGTAGCTTTGTAGACTGTAGGTCTTCGCTGCTAGCTTATTGCTGTTGGCTGGAGCCTTCTGTAGCTAGTCGCTGCTGTTGTTTGAAGTAGCATATGGCCAGCAGCAGCAAAATACAATAACTATAGCCCTCGCTTAATGGTTGTAGCATGAATTTATGTACAGTTTTGTTGAAAAAATTCACATCATTTTCACCAAAATTTGACATGACCTCTCTATATTTTTGTACCATTTTCACATGACACAAGAATATATATGTGAATCCACAAAATCAGCTGAATGAGGTGCATATGTACCGACTTGACAATCCATAATTCATAGGTATGAATTTTATATTTAAAGCAGAAAGTGAGTCATGTCTCACAAGTTGCATAAAGCATAAAGTGAGTCCTCGTCTCACTACACATGAAAAGATCATAGAAGATATAGGGCAAGAATTCAGTCCAAAAGCATCAACTTCGTGAACGCTTGGCATCAATTTCATGAAGATCACTACACGCGCAACAAATCATAACATGCATGGCACGCTACAGTGTTTTTCTCTTCCTCGGCATGATTTTCTTTGCGGCCTTCACAACAACTTTTGTTGGAGAAGAGGGAGTCCTTGTTTCCATAGAAAGTTTCCTACATAATGCATCGATTCCTTGAATTAAAAAGCAGACAAATGTTATACATAATTGAAGAAAAATTTCAGTTTTTTTTACCTCTTTGCGATTGGGCCAGGAATGCCTTGTAGGATAGCCAATGAAGATGTCCCTCCAAGAGGGCAACCAAGAGATGATTGACTACATAAACAAGCCCTGTTTAAGATAGAAACATAATACATTTGTAGTGATATTGAAGAACAGCAAAAAAAATACCTCCTTGTCATTGGACCAGGGCTGCGTTGCGGGATAGCCAATGAAGATGTCCCTCCAAGAGGGCTACCAAGTGATGTTTGACTACACATAAGACATTGCTCAAGAGAAAAACATGCCACATTTGTACATATATTGAACAATTTGCACACAAAAAATACCTCCTTGTCATTGGACCAGGGCTGCGTTGTGGAATAGGCAATGAAGATTCCCCTCTAAGAGTGCTTCCAAGAGATGTTTGACTACATAATATGCATTGTTTGAGAATAAAATCTCTCATGCAAACTTTATGAAATTGAATCGAAGCAAAAAACATTACCTCCTTGTGACGGGGCGAGGGCTAGCTTGTAGGAGAGCATCTCCTGGGATAGTACATTCGACATCAACTTCAGTGTTTGGTTTTATCTTTCTAGGTTTTGGTTTCCTAACAAAAAAATCAATGAGTTTTACAAACAAACAATAGAACATCAAATGTGAGTTCAGTAAATGTGAATCAATAGACATTACCTTTTCTTCACCCCATTAGTTGGGCAACCAGCTTGCCTATGTCCCAATTCATGACACTTCTTGCACCTATTTTGGCTTCCTAATTGACCCTTCGGTGGTGGTTTCTTTTTATAATTTCCTCCTCCCTTTTCAAGGCAACTTTTCAATCTCAACTTCCTTTTTCTTCCCGCTGAACTTTTGGGGAGCGGTGCATGCAATACAAAGTCTAGTTCAACATTAGGCCACTGTGATAGATCTGTGAGAGGCTCAACGACCCCCCTATAAGCTGCCCTAAACCTTTCTACAGAGAAGTACTCATGGAGATAATTTTCCATCTTCACGTTCCTTTTTCCAATCAAGAAAACAAGTGCATGTTCACAAGGTTTACCCGTGTGCTGCCACTCTAGGCACGTGCACTCACTTTGTTCTATGTTAACGACATGCCTCAGATTGTCTTTATTGATGTCCCGGACCTCACCTTTCCAATTACTTGCTCTAGTGACTTTCAAGTGCCCAAGCCCTCTTGTTCTATTATTCACTTGTTGTACAACTGCTGGCAACATTTCTCCATGTAGCTTCTCCCCAATCTTTCTTCTTTTTTCAAGTAACTTCATTATCTTTCCATTTAGTGTGTCAGCTAGCACATCTACAGGAAGGTCTTTAATTCCTCTTATCCAATTATTGAAGGACTCGGCAAGGTTGTTATGAATGTAATCACACTTGATTTCGGTGTCAAAACTAGACCTCATCCACTTCAGGTTGTGATAATCTTGTAAGTACTTACCGACAGTTTGACTTGATTCTAGAACCTTGGAGAAGTGGTACTCAAACATTGAAGGTCTATATGTCTTTCCCGCGGCCCACATGCGACCAATTATGTCACCGCGATATCTTTTGGAAAAATTCTGCATCAAATGTCTAAAACACTCCCTTTGTTCTGCTTGAGGGAAAACTTTCCTAACTGCATTTTCTAAACCTTTACATGCATCTGTACTAATAGCAAGCTTTGGAATTGGCCCCAGTGCTCTACGCAACTGTGTCATGAACCATGTCCAGTTATCTTCATCCTCAACCTCAATAAAACCAAATGCAAGAGGAAACATCCAATTATGACCATCTAAAGCGGTACATGCAGCTAAATGACCATTCCACTTCCCATTCAATGAGTCTATGCTAAGAAAAGGCCTACATCCAGCATGGAACCCATCTACACAAGGCTTAAGTGCCATAAAGAATCTATAAAAGTAGACATTACCGTCCTTTAGTTTAGTGTCGACCTCAACAATGGTTCCAGGAGATCTCAATTCTACCTCTGATTTGAAATTGAATAGGTACCGGAAGCTACTACCCCACGAACCATATATCTCATCCTTTGCTCTCTGCATCCCCTTCCATACAGTGTCATAGCTAGTGGTTACATTCCAGTCTTCCTCCAACGTGTCTTGTAAATCCTTGCAACCTATATGTGGAGTTTTCCTCAATATCTTCTTAGACCTTTCTTGAACCCAGTCCTGTGAGGCCATTGCCGAAGTTAGCCTGCTACTTGAAACACATGTGTGTGACGGTCCTATTTGGTTAACCTGCATACATGACAAAGTTGTTAGTGTAGCTACAATAATAGGATGCTACCATAATAGAACATAATAGAAAAAAATGAATATTAATTAAGTTATGTTAGTACCCTGATCTTTGTCTTATCAGCCATCAAACGACATGTTATTTTCCATGGACAATCCTCAGCCATACAATGTGCCATCCACCTACTCTTGTTAGCTTTATAAGTCCCTAGGTTGAATTCTTCATTAATTGCCCATTGTCTCACGGCCCTCCTACAATCTATCATTGTTGGAAAGATTGAACCTTTCTCAACCTTTGGATGATCTTTGTCATATAAAATTTCTATGTCTTCAGGAACTTGGTCATCTACTGGTATGGCTCCCTCAGCCATTAATTCCTCACTAACATGGCACGGAACAACTGGAGCTGGATCATTTCGTTCTTGAGCATCCTCAACCTCATCCTCAATTCCAAGAACCGCACACATGTTTTCCTCAGACATAGGAGCTATTACATCATCACCAACAGGAGTTATCTCAAATGTGGACCAATCAATGACGACTTCACCATCAGATTGCACATATCTCTGATTACTAGGTAGCAAATTACAAGTCGTGGAATCAGTGATACATGATGCATTGCTAGCATTTGACTGGTAAACTTCAGAACTCGAGCTAATGATATTGTCCACTATATCACTAGATGGCATATTTCTAGAGCAAGATGATGTTGTAACCCCCTTTGCAATGTCCACAACTTGCGCAAGCACAAGCAATTCTTTCTCTTCCCATCTCTCAAGAAAAGCTGTCAACAACTTCCAATAGCTATCAATCTTCTCAACTGATTCAAAGTGCTTATCTTGACACAAAATATGGACCTCTTGACCAAGCCCCCATATAATTTTTGACCTAATGAGTTCTATCAATTTTTCAACCGTAAAATGTTTCATGTTAACCTCAAACTCCACGTCATGTTCCGCAACTTGAAGCTCACTGCCATCATCAAGCTTTGCGACAAATCGAAGAACTCTAACAATTAGCTTATAGATGACAACACGCAACCCTGCACCTTCTTCCCTACAAAATCACATGGTTTTTCAAACAAGATCAATGATTGGGCCTAATATTTCATAAAGTTTCGATAAAAAAATTTAGAGAGTGCTCCAATTCAGAAGCTATTAACCCTTTCGGAGCTGCACCATCTGGCTCCATCACCACAATCAATGCGTTCTACTTGTAGTGAAGCCTCATGTTATCTCTCCTCCACCATAATCTCCATTATCTAGAGTTCCTGTACGCCTCAAGTTCCTGGCTGCACAAGTGAGACAGTTAGACAGAGAGGGAGAGGGAGAGACAGAGAGGGAGAGAGATGCGATCGATTCCACCTGTGAGTCGATGGATGAGGCGTGGATAGGGCGGAACTGCTGAGCGTTGTCGGATGAGAAGAAACGGACAGAAGCGGCGGGAATCTATGGCGGCGCGGTCTTTGAAACACTTGCGGCGCGTGCCTTGAGGAAGCGTGGTCGGCAGCAGCAATCTGAAACCACCGGCGGCGCGGGTGGGACGAAGCGAGGCGGCGGCGCAGCGCGCTCCTCGTTCGTTCGCTATTCCAGAACGATCGATCGAAGCGACCGAGTCAGCGGTGAAACGACCAGGGTAAAAGCGTCCTACAAATTATGATGTGGGGGCCATACCTAGAAAAGGAGAGAAAAACATAATTTGTGTCATTTAATCTAGCTCTTAATCAAAGGTGTGCGATCTAATCAAATTAAAAGAAAGATGTGTCATCAGATCAAAGTGCCAGGAAAAGTGTGTCATATAATCAATTTGCTCGTCCAGTCCTTCGCTCACACAAACCCACCTAGCGAACAGAAGCAGAAGAAACAGAGAGGGGATGGCTCTCTAGGGTTCGCCCGCCACCACCGTCGCCGGCAAGGCTCGTGGATCCGTCCCCCTCCGCCCCGGGCCATACGCCGGCCGCCGCAGATCCGTCACGCCACCGTCCCGCAGCAGCTGCCGCCCCCGCTCTCAGCCGAGACGCCGCCCCTCTGTGCCAGCGAAGCTCCAACAGACCTCTCTCTGCGCCGCGCCGGAGCTCCAGCAGAACCACGCCGGGAGGCCCAGCAGAACCACGCCGGACGCCCACCTTGCCCCCTGACTCTACCGGCCCTGCCCCATCTCCTACCAGTCAAGAGAAGGTAATTGTTCATCAGTCCCCCAAAAAGTTTCAGATTTAGCATTGAATTGCTTGATGTTTTGGCTTATGTTCCTGTGTATGAACTGCTAATCTATTGGCTGCATTAGCACTGAATTGTTCCTGTGTATGAGCTTGCTAGGAAGGACCAAGTGGAGCGGGTGGGAATAAACGCAAGCACCTGGCGTGCAAGGAGGAAGGCAGAAGCTGACCCGGTGGCGGCTCTTCCAGTCGAGCGCGGGCTGACGGAGGAGAGGGCGTCGGAACCAAGCGCAGCAGACCGGACCGGACGTCGACGAGGCCATCTCCACGCCACGAGGCACGCAACTCCTCGCCGTCGCTCTGAGTTTGAGGGTCCGCATGTGGTCCACAGTGAAATCTCCACAAAACAAGGCACGCAACTCCTGCCGTCGCTTCGCCGTCGCTCTGAGTTTGAGGGTCCGTATGTGGTCCACAGTGAAATCTCCACAAAACAAAGGGAGTACAAGATCGACGAGCAGGTTGGGCCAAAAGAAAGACAAGAACAATTATGATGCTTCAAAATAACCGAGTTAATTTCGTCAACTTGTGCGTCCAAGGTTGGTTTCGCAGGTTGCCTGAAGGTTCGGACATGCGCTAGCAAAAAAGGCCTGAAAAACTGATGCAGATAATTCCTCTCCTGCTGATGAAATTACAACCCCAGCAAGACCCAAATTCAACAAGAAAAACCATCTATCAATAGGTAGCGATAGCAAATTTAACAACAGTGGAGCCCAAGCAAGTCAGCGTCGTCGACACACTGCGGGCATAGAGAGTCTCAGCAACATTCATTCAGCACGCAACGCATCACCTTCTACAGTCTAAAACATCAACACATCAAGAGGATCCTGCTGGGCGTAAACCTTCCTCGGCTCGGGCAACAGTACCATGTACTGAAAAGCGTTGTTAGCATCCACAGGATACATCAATATACTGACACTAGGAGAGCGTTCATCAAAGAGTATTTCCCCCACGGGATCGCCGAGTCGCCGCACATGGTTTCATCCCCCCACGAGAACAGGCAGATTCAGGTGTACGCATGACATCAATCCTGCGGCAAAGGTTAGACAAACGCGAGCAGGTAAGAAGCAGCCAGGGGAAACTACAGGTGCCATGTGTGAAGTAAAAGGCAGAAAACACACTGCAAATACCAGTACCTCCTGAATAGGGGTGCTTTCGTCTGCTTGCTTCTGCTCATCAGCCCCATCCTCCTCCTGGTCCTGACCATCTGTCTCCATCTTCTCAGCTTCAGCTTCCTCTGACGCCTCAGCCATGTTGGTGTCAGGCTTGGGGAGCGCAAACTCAGCAGGAACCTGGCCAGTGCTCAGCGCCTGATATAACGGTGACCATCGGGTGCATGTCAGTACAATAATGCATAGGGTGCTTCAAACTGCACAAAGCGACGGCGCTAAATGACACACGGCACATTACCTTCTCAAGCCTTGTAACTTCGTCAAGCGTCTGCGAGTTAATGATAGCAGCCTACATACAGATAAAAGAGTTGTTTAAACATGAATTCACAGCCACATGTATTACAGAGGAAAAATAGAAGATACTGGCATTTTAACGACGACATATATACGGTAACTGAGAACAAATGATGTCTCAATACCTGGGACGGACATGGACATCATGGTAAGACCAAAACATACGAAAGTAAATATCAAGCCCATATACCAAACATATGCGGGTAAAAGACCAGACCATAATTTTCCCCCTGAATGCAACAGTCAAGTAATAGGGATTCTACTCAACTTGCAATAATGACATGGACGCCTGTGTATAAAACAGAAAGAGGGAGTCAAGTACCTTGATAGCTGTGATTTGTGCAGGCGTTGGAGCGACTACTTTAGGGCCCTGGTCTTTTGTGGTACCTTGAGCATCCATCACTACTGGAGTATAAGCCTTGGCAGCAACCTTCTTTGCCGCCTCCTCTGCCTCCTTTGAGTGGAACTTTTGTGCTGCGTCAGCTCTCTCCTACATAAACACAAAATCTCATACAAAATTTCAGAAACATACACAAAACCAGGCATGGCAAAAAATGCTAGTGAACATGCCAACCAAAAAACATTCAATGGCATTCATGCATCTAATTCACAGATAATCAGTTAAAAGAGTTGCTCTTTTCCCCCTTTTGCTGCCAGCACTTCTGCGGTCAATTCCAAAATCATTTTGGAAATCATTCCAAAGGAAATGAATCAACCTGTGGGGAATAAATCAACAAATCAAGCAACGACAGGATTTCTGTGCATATCCACAACTTCTAAAAAATCTTCATGATAAAACGATTATGGCATGGTATAAATCAACAACTCCTGGCTCCATTAAAAAAGAAATGAAGAAAATGATTACAAGAAAAGAGTATTAGCTGCTGACAGAACTCATAAACTGTCAATTAATGACAGTTACTCTTTTTCTTTTAGAAGTCCCAAGAATTATCTTGACTTGATGCTCTAAAGGGCTAGCACGAATGCATCTAGATGGTGTTCTCAACTGATACTTCTTCAATTAAAATAAAAATGACTTAGAGCAGACATAGTCTATTGATTAGCATAAAGCCGTAAACCACATAAGCCTGCAATGCTGCTAAATTTTGAGCTCGTTTGAACTAACTCATATCTTAGATAAGTAAAACATATATGGGCAGATGTATGTGGGCCGTAGATACATGCAATATATTATGTCCGGACATTATATCGCTAGATTTCTGGGTTCATTGAAGAAATCATGACCAGTTGGTTTCCCGTATATGAAGAACCAAGCAAAGTTCAATGCAGCACAGTGGCACACAAATGGTAAATTATGTTTCATCATTAAAGAAAATGCAAACATAGGATGGTGACTTTAGAAACTATGATTAGCTATCAAATGAGTGAAAACTGCAGCGAAATTAAACAGATGTCATTCAGAACAAAAATCATTGGCACTGTGCAGAAGTATATTTGGACAACATGAGAACCAAGAAATCAAGCCTGACTACAGATGATTCAAATATCAAACATAATAGTGTTATCAGAATTTGGTGGTTGCTAACCTGTTGTTTCACTTTCTTGAAGTCCAGCAAACGCAGATGCTTCAGTTTGTGGATCACATATAACCGGTAATCTGGTTGCTTAGTTACGGTATTATCCAGTAAGCTGAGAAATTGCAGCTTTGGAAGAGAGGCCAGGGGGTCAATCTCCGCAAGACTTGTGAGGCGATTGTTCGTCAGCACCAAAGTATGCATCTTGGGTAAAAACTCTACATGACAGCAAAGCAAAGAGAATTGAAGAAACAGACAAGGTATGGAGCAAAAGTACATGGCAACAAGACAAGATATTGTTCCTCTTACCACCAAGGTTGGGATTGATACGTGTAATTCTGTTGTTGTTGATTAACAGAGTGCCAAGGCGATTCATGAAAGGGAAGTTCTCAAGCTTGACAATCTCGTTGTCCGACAAGTCAATCGTGTCAAACTGGTCCTGTTATCAGAAAAGGAACAAAGACAGTTATATAAACACAACTGCAAACAATTCAAAATGAGATAAAGAAAACCCTATCATTTCAATTTCAAATCAAGCTAAACATTTTAAATATTAAGCCATCGGTAATACAAAAAATCGCCAAGAGGTGTCACTGATGGTAGAGTCAGTACAAGAAAGTAGGCTGGTAACACAATAACAAGCCTCATATAGAGAACTGTCATGTCCTGGACAACTACATACAAGAAAGCAAAAGAGTAACCAGAACACAGGTGTGGTGATCAAGTATATAAACAGTAAACACTCCTAGCAGCAAATTCTATAATTGCACTGCTCATAGTGAAGAGTAAATTATTTTGTTGGGGAGGAAAAGCATCCAGCTTCACCACCCCTACAATATGGACCTCTTATAAAATTACTACACAAAAATGCTCTCCAATATTTCATTCCTTCAAAGCTTAGCTGGTATAGCAGTGCATAAAAAATACTATTCTGAACCGTAACAGCAAGATCAGCACTCTTTGGTGGACACTACGCAAAATATGCTAAAATACTACTAGACGATGCAGTCCAATACTTAATTCCTCTCAAACCTTAGCTGGTATAGTTGTTGTATAAAACCCACTATTCTGAACTGTAACAGAAAAATCACTAGTCTTTGGTCGACACTACGCAAAAGTGCTCAAAGAGTACCCTATTACCAATATCAAACCTTGCAACACCAGCATAACACTGCATAGCACACACTGATAAAGGTAAACTCAATGCTTACTACATGGCCAAGGATTACGAATCCACCAGCAGATATGTTACTCGGCTAGCATCTGGGTACCAACAGAGATAATCCCAGCACAAACATCCACTCACCTGAAAAGCACTACCGCATTACCTCCCCAAGCCTCTGTAGCCACTTCAATTGCAGCCAAGCAAATCGATAGCCAGAACTCTAAAAGGTGTAGTGATTAAGTATATAAACAGTCCTAGCAGCAACTTGTACGTGCACCAATCCTAATATATGTACCTCTCGTAAAATTACTACACGATGCAGTTTAATGCTTCATTCCTCTCAACCTTTAGCTGGTATAGGGTGCAGCTTAATGCTTCATTCCTCTCAACCTTTTAGCTGGTATATCAGTAGTGCATAAAAAACACTACTCTGAACAGTAACAGCAAAATCACCACTCCTAGGCGCACACAGTAAGTAAGCTTAAATGATCAAACAGTAGTCCCTACACCTACACGGATAGCAACCCCAGCACAAAATTGAACCAAATGAATACGCACTCATAAAGGTTAAATGTCCTGCCTATTACATGGTCAGGGATTACAAATCCACGAGAACAAATGTCACTTGGCTAGCACCGAAACCGTCAGCAACATGGGGTAACTTGAAATACAGTGCAGCATTACCCCTCCCGGCCTCTCTAGCCTCTTCAACTGCCGCATCACTAACTGGAAAAGGGACGCCAAGCAAATCGATAGGCGTGCATACTGAATTTTCCTGCGTCACTTACTACCTAGCTCTTAACAGCTTCTGCATCTGGACCCGTTATAAGGAAGTAGTACCAATTTTCCTAGAAGCAGATTCCCCCGGCCGGGGAGGTTGGGTCGAGGAGCCCGCACCTTACAGTTATACAGCTTAGAATGAGGAGAAGGGCGGGCGGGCAGGTGGCGGAGCTCACCTCGGTGGCGCCGATGTTCTCGATGATGGCGATCTTGTTGCCTGCCGCCGCAAAGACCAAACGAACCGCCGGTTAGACAGGGGAGAAAAAAGGCAGAGCCCTAGATCTATCTGACTGACGGGCGAGAGGAAGGGGATACCTCGGAGGTCGAGCTCGCGCTCCTTGATGGCGTTGAAGAAGTGCGGGCTCTTCCATATCAGGTCGGCGTTGAGCCTCACCATGGCGGCGGCGGCGGCGGCGGCGGCGGTCTGGAGCGGGGAGCGGGTGGCGAAGAGAGGCGTGGCAGTCGGCGAGGGGGAGAAGAAGAACCCTAGCAGCGGAAGCCGAGGGAGAAGGCGGCGGCCGGCTTCTCGCTATGGCGCTGGGCTGGGCCTGGGCTTGTGGGTCTACTGTGATTTTAAGCCCACCCCACGAGCTCGGATGATGCTCCAAGCGCCGCCTCCAGCCCTCCGCTAAGAAAAAAAAAACCCTAAAAAACTGAGGGGAAAAAACCCGCCAAAATAAAAGAGCCTACTGTTCATAATCGCTAAAAAAGCCCACCACAAACACCATTCCGGCCGAAGCAGGTTCACCGATCAAGGCTTCCCATCCCCTCAATAAAAAATCTTTTTAGATGGGCGACTTCAAAACCCGTTTATTGGCAATGTTCGTGCGGGTGAAAGAGCGACAATATCGTTGCTCTTGTCCAATTGCACCCTCTTTACCGAAGTCTTTGGAGTATTTTTTTTCTAGCAGAGATTGTTACCGCAAGTAAGGTGCTTTCAAGAGATTTTATTGTAATTCTTGTTCATAGGACCTTGAAAAAAAAATCTTAGTCATAGGAGTTACATTCATTTTTTTGGATTTTGGATCCAAATCAGCGTACCTGTAATTGTTATGAGTATGAATAAAATTACAGATGTTTCTCAAAAAAAAAAAAAGAAACAGCAACTTCACTCTTCTTCGAGATCGGTAGACCCATACTCCACTGACATGCAAAGCATAGCACGCATTGGTGGGCATTAAAGGATAATGGCAAATTCATTAGGTCCAGCATCGATAAGGTGGAAATCACTAGGTTCGCCGTCATCCCCACCTCCCCTAGGCGAAGGTTGGAGAAGGTGAACAGGCGGGGGACGCAAATAACTTCTGCAACAAAACATCAGTTGCAAGAAAAAACTGCAATGAAACCTCTGTTGCAAATAAATTATAAAAAAGTCTGCAACAAGACATTTGTTGCAATTTTTTTTTGCAGCATAGCCTTTGTTACAAATGTTTTTGTAGCAAGACTTGTGTTGAAAAGGCATTCTCGTAACACGACTTCTATTGCGAATGTAAGAACAATGCTTAGCCAGGGACGCAGAGAGTTTCTGCAACAAGATATCAGTTGCAAGAAAAATCTTCAGCAAAACCTCTGTTGCAAACAAATTATAAAAAAGTTTGCAACAAGACCTTTGTTGCAAAAAAAACTGTAACACAACCTTTTGTTGCAAATGTTTCTGTAACAAGACTTGTGCTTGCAACCCGACGAATCACTAGCCAACGCGCATCACGCTCCTAGATACTACTCGAAAAGCGTGCTTAGTTATGGTTTGGCACATCAAGATAGTGTTTTGGTGTTCTGTTAACTTACGATAGCTACTGATCTTATGGGGTTTCGAAAACCAGTTTTACCTGCTCAATTGTTTTGAGAAAGGTTGAGAGTTTCTATGGAGAAAAAGGAAAAAAAACCCATATGAACTTCTAACTTTCCACAAATATGTGGTCAATTGCTGAGTTTTCTGCCATGATAAGATTTTCTTGTGAATTCGTGAGATTTCAAAATTTCCAAGCTTCCGGTTGTGAGTTTTAATTCATGTGCAACAGTCAAGAACAGACCCGTCCTCCAGCCCTCCTCTAAGAAGAAAAAAAACCCTAAAAAACTGAGGAAAAAAACCCGCCAAAATAAAAGAGCCTACTGTTCATAATCGCTAAAAAAAGCCCACCATAAACACCATTCCGGCCCAAGCACATTCACCGATCAAGGCTTCCCATCTTTTTAGATGGGCCACCCTAAAAAAACATCTTTTTAGATGGGTGACTTCAAAACCCGTTATTGGCAATGTTCGTGCGGGCGAAAGAGCGACAATATCGTTGCTCTTGTCCAATTGCACCCTCTTTACCGAAGTCTTTGGAGTATTTTTTTTCTAGCAGAGATTGTTACCGCAAGTAAGGTGCTTTCAAGAGATTTCACTGTAATTCTTATTCATAGGACCTTGAAAAAAAAATCTTAGTCATAGGAGTTACATTCATTTTTTTGGATTTTGGATCCAAATCAGCGTACCTGTAATTGTTATGAGTATGAATAAAATTACAGATGTTTCTCAAAAAAAAAGATAAAAGAAACATCAACTTCACTCTTCTTCGAGATCGGCAGACCCATACTCCACTGACATGCAAAGCATAGCACACATTGGTGGGCATTAAAGGATAATGGCAAATTCATTAGGTCCGGCACCGATAAGGTGGAAATCACTAGGTTCGCTGTCATCCACACCTCCCCTAAGCGAAGGTTAGAGAAGGTGAACAGGCAGGGACGCAAAGAGTTTATGCAACAAGACATCAGTTGCAAGAAAAATCTACAACAAAACTTATGTTGCAAACAAATTATAAAATAGTTTGCAACATGACCTTTGTTGCAAAAAAAATCTACAGCACCAAATGTTTTTGTAGCAAGACTTGTGTTGCAAAAGCGTTCTTGTAACACGACTTCTATTGCGAAAGTAAGAACAATGCTCAGCCAGCGACGTAGAGAGTTTCTGCAACAAAATTTTAGTTGCAAGAAAAAATCTTCAGCAAAACCTCTGTTGCAAACAAATTATAGAAAAGTTTGCAACAAGACCTTTGTTGCAAAAAAAAATCTGCAACACAACCTTTGTTGCAAATGTTTCTGTAACAAGACTTGTGCTTGCAACCCGACGAATCGCTAGCCGACGCGTAGCACGCTCCTAGCTACTACTTGAAAAACATGCTTAGTTATGGTTTGATACATCAAGATAGTCTTCTGGTGTTCTGTTAAATTACGATAGCTACTGAACTTATGGGGTTTCGAAAACCAGTTTTACCTGCTGATTTGTTTTGAGAAAGGTTGAGAGTTTCTATGAAGTAAAAGGAAAAATCCCATATGAACTTCTAACTTTCCACAAATATGTGGTCAATTGCTGAGTTTTCTGCCATGATAAGATTTTCTTGTGAATTCGTGAGGTTTCAAAATTTCCAAGCTTCCGGTTGTGAGTTTTAATTCATGTGCAACAGTCACGAACAGACCCGCCCTGCATTCAAAATATTACATGATTGTACGTTCTTACATTTCAATTAAGTTTTGCTCACCAATGTCAGTCAGTGTGACTACAAAAGTTTCCTCAGACTACTCTGAATCAGATTATGTAAATGGAAGTTGAATTCTTAATACATTTATGCCATCCATAGAAAAAGAATGGCCTTGCCAACTGCAACACCACGTCCATGAACATTGCTAGATGAACAAGTCCAGAATTTTCCACATTTGCACAATCATCTACATTCTTATATTCATCGTTATATGACTAAATTGTTGATGATATTGACAACTAATAAATTATTATTAACCCGTCATTCTGCCCTCTCTTTATTTTAAGTCGGACGCCACTTAAATCACACATTCCGGGTATTGCTAATTATTTCTACAAATACTTACTACTCCCTCCATTTTTAAATATTTGTCCTTCTAGAGATTTTAACAAGTAGCAAAATGAGTGAATCTACACTCTAAAATATGTCTATATACATCCGTATATGATATTTCATTTAAAATATCTAAAAGGACAAATATTTAGAAACGGAAGGAGTAGAAAGAAGTGCTTCGATCCTTAAAAAAAAGTGCTTCTAGAGACCCAACACGTGCCCATCAACGCGTCAAGCAAGTACATAGCCACTGATGCATCAAGCAAGTAAATGACGGGTTAATAATCCATAAACTTAAGCTTAACTATGCTTCTCCATCTTCATCTTCACTACTATTAAACAATCCAATAAGAACTTTCTTACGTGCATCCCATAAACGTACACGGACTCATTACCACCATAGGATTAGACCCACCAATCTCAATCTAACAGCTATCCTTAATTTAATCCGATCACCGGTGTGCACTTAGTAATTTAACATGACTGACCGCACTCCACCACAGAGGAAAACAACTCTGCACATATCTTCACTACTTCACTACTAGTATTAAACAATTCAACAAGAACTTTCTTACGTGCACCCTATAAGCGTACACGGACTCATTACCACCATAGGATTAGACCCACCAATCTCAATCTAACAGCTATCCTTAATCTAATCCGATCGCCGGTGTGCACTTAGTAATTTAACATGACTGACCGCACTCCACCGCAGAGGAAAACAACTCTGCACATATCTTCACCACTAGTATCAAACAATCCAACAAGAACTTTCTTACGTGCACCCCATAAGCGTACACGGACTCATTACCACCATAGGATTAGACCCACCAATCTCAATCTAACAGCTATCCTTAATCTAATCCGATCGCTGGTGTGCACTTAGTAATTTAACATGACTGACCGCACTCCACCGCAGAGGAAAACAACTCTGCACATATCTTCACTACTTCACTACTAGTATTAAACAATCCAACAAGAACTTTCTTACGTGCACCCCATAAGTGTACACGGACTCATTACCACCATAGGATTAGACCCACCAATCTCAATCTAACAGCTATCCTTAATCTAATCCGATCGCCGGTGTGCACTTAGTAATTTAACATGACTGACGGCAGTCCACCTCAGAGGAAAACAACTCTGCACATAACGCAGGAACCGTTCTCCCCTTATCCCTTCCGCTAATCGCTTTCCTTCCTCGCCCACCTCGCACCCCCGATCTCCGTCGCCACGTCCTGCGCCGATCTCAGTTGGTGCTCCTATGCCCCCGGCCACGCCGACCTCGGCGGCACTCATCCCATCCTGCACCTCCAACCCCGACTCCGCCGCACCCAACGCATCTTCACCGGAGCGCCTCCACACAGAGAACGCCGGGTGCATGGGGAACCTCCATTGCACTCCCTCCGACAGTCACCCGACGGTAACCTAGCTCCTCCCCTCCCTCATCTTCACCACCGACCGAGCCCCCAACGACGAACCAAGAGGAGGCGGGGGCGGCTGAAACTTTGGATCGCTGATGGGGCACGGAGATCCAACAAGCGATGGTGGCGTCGCTTCAAATTCTGCAGGTATTGCCTCCTCCCATCTCCAGCACGTTTCCTATTTATTTGACTCTCCTTGGAGATGGCAAGGTCCACCGACGTGGAACTGCTAGCAGCCACAGTGGGGCTTGGTGAGTGCAGACGTCTAGGCCACTATAATTAACACCCAACACCAAAACCCAGATTGTTTTCATGGCAAATTCAAAGCTTGTCATGTGTATCTCTAATGCAGGAATAGGATTAATGGCACACAAGAAGAATCCATCAAAACGCTCTCCGGAGGATGTAAATACTACTTCTAGGTAAGTTTCTGGATCACACCGGTTCATAATTCAACAAGCATGCCAAGCTTCTCAAGACCCAGAAGTTCGCGTCCAAGCTTGACCACCAGATTAAGTTTTTTAATGTACAGGTTAGTTTTTGTTCATACCCTATGCCTCCATTGAGTTCTTGTAGCTGATGAGCGTCCAAAGTGGAATTAGCTATCAAAATGGGTTCAAGATAAACTCTAACTTATTTATTTCTTTGGATTCAGGTGGACATGTCATAGGTGCAGATGGGCTTGATCAAGCCGTTAAATTAATTTCATTTACGAACTGACGTGAAGGCGAAGTTTTTTAGTAGGTATTTCTTCAACATATGAATGGTGCTTGCTTCTTGCGTCCAAAGATGATTCACTACTTAGATGCTTCAAATTAGGCTCGAACCCAACCATACCTACAGTAAACACATCATAATCATGAGCTAACTTTTTTGTGTTCCATTGATTTTCATAACATTTTGTTTGGCATTGTTGTTGCTAATTTCTTTGACATTGATTTTCATAGCATGCTGTTTGACACCGTCGGCCTCGCGAACCAACCATACCTATAGCATGCTGTTGGACATTGATTTTGGTAATTTCTTTGATATTGATTTCCATAGCATGCTGTTTGACACCGTACTCAGCCAGGTTGCCACAACAAGGCGTCAGGTAGCCATTCACCGCGTTTCTCCTATTTTCTTTCTCCGTCCATCCATCAGGTGCTTCAAAAGCTGCTATAGGTTCATGGGCCGATTTACTTTCAGGAGTTCCATATGAATTGGTTGACTGTGGGTGTGGGCATGGGTACATCAGAGAACGGCTCCACTCTTTCAGAGCTAAGTATTTTTAACTAAAAAAAGATCCATGTCTGCACTGTTATATATTTGGTTCAACTCATATTACAAGTATGCATCTATATATGTTCCCAAACGAGTGAACCCCTTCCAACATCAAAATTATGCATGTCTTTCACATTGCAGCTTCCCATTGCCCGTTGGTATGTGCCTCGAATGGCTTCACCATTGCAAAAGGTATTGTAG
Source organism: Aegilops longissima (assembly GCA_021605205.1). NCBI lineage: Eukaryota > Viridiplantae > Streptophyta > Magnoliopsida > Poales > Poaceae > Aegilops > Aegilops longissima. The sequence continues at coordinate 10,159 of JAHIAM010005046.1, read as the reverse complement.
TTGTGCACAACATACTACACCGAATTGTTTGTAGCTTTGTGGAATTTTGCTGAAAACTGTTGTTACTATTTGAGAATTAAGAGTGATGTTATTTTCTTCCTATGTTGTAGAGGCCAGAAAAGTTTGGTGAAACGGGACACTATCATGGTCTTTATAGAGCTACAGATCAATCTTTACGGATGTTTTTCTGTAGGCAATTGTTTGCTCTGCTTGAAACTGTGAGACCGGTATTTTGATTTGTTGTTTCTTCTAACTGCAGATTTGTCACCTACTATTAGGTACATATATTGTGTTACTGCACATTGCCTCTATATGTGTTCACTTGAAAAGATAAGACTATTTTACCAACCAATACTTTCAGCTTCCATGGCGCTCCCACGGGCGGCAGGGGAGGAAACCCTAGCCGCCGCCGAACCGCGACCTTCTCCCCATCCCTCCCCTCGCCGCCGCCAGGGCGTGCCGGCGGGCGAAGCCCACTCGGCATGGGCGGCGGCGGGGCGCTTTCTCCTTCTCGCGAGGCGGGATCGCCATTGGGCGATCTACCCTGGCCGGAACTCGGCGTTGTGCGGGGCGCGGCTACGCGGGGCTGCCACGGTGGCGGGCGTGGAGGGCTGCACGAGGCGGGCTGCGTGCTGATGATGGTTACGACGGCCGGTGGTCGATCTGCCGGATCTGGACGACGCGGGGGCGGTGGCACCTGTGCTAGGCAGAGTCGGGCGAGATCCCCTTCGGGCTGGCATCCGTCGTGCATGCGGTTTTGCTGGTTGCTCGCTGGATTCGTCTTGCTGCTTGCTCTCGGCCTTGGATCGGCGCCGAGGCAGGTCAGGGAGGCATCCCCGGGGTGCTCGAGATGTGCTATTGGTGGTTGTGCTAGATGTGCAGCTACTGACGGCAGTGGAGTCCGACGGCCCTTCTCCATGGAGGCGGGACATGGCGGTGGTAGTCATATCCTCCGTCGGAGGTGGTCGGCCTGAGGCTGGGTAGTCGGATCTCCAGATCCGTCATCTAGTCCCGGCTACGAGTCGGGGAAACATGGTTGCCGGTGAAAACCGAGCCGACGGCAGGCGATGGCGGCATCCTCGCCGTTACCTTGATGGAGGCATCGTCGTGTAACTATTGTCGACCCACTCGTGCTGCTCCGGGGGAAACCCTAGGATCTGGTGTTCCAGATCGGACGATGGCGGCACTGTGGTGTCGTTTCTCTCTTGGGAGCATCGTTTGTGGAGCAGCGCTGGTAGTCAGAGGCAGGAGGTGGAGCGGCTTCGTCTTGCACGGAGCTTCGTTGGAGATGTCAAGTCATGCCTGACCGACAGGTGCTACGCTTTGTCATGCCTAGTAGGCAGGCGCTACGCACGACAAATCTTCCAAGGACTTCAAGCTGTGTCGGCTGCTGGTACCTGGCAGCATGGCGTTGAGGTGTATCAGTGGTGACCGCGACGTGCTCAGCTGTTTGCGCGCAGGGAGGAGGTACCGTTGGGCGCCGTGGTGGCGTCGATGATAACTTGACCGAGCAAGGTTGATGCATCAGTACAGTTCTAAAGATGGAGCGGTGGCAGTTGGCGGCGGCGGCCTCTGAGAGCACGCCGGACCAGTGTGTGCCCCAGACCCAGCAAGTGGCTAGGTTGGGGTCTCAGGTCTTAGATGTTAGGCTTGGCTGCGATGTCTGTTTGGTATTAGGCCCAGGCTATCTGCACCCCTTCATCAACTAGATAGGTGTAGCGACAGTTTGTTGCTTAGACGGCGGCTTTAGTCTTATTGTTGTATGACTTTGTAAGGTCTTGTGAGAATAATTAATAAAGTGGTTGTATGCATCGCCCAGATGCAGAGGCCGGGAGTCATCCTCCTTTTCTAAATTTTTTTTTGAAGGGAATAGTATGGTGCTCGTGGGCTTTATGTTATCTTACCATTCTATACGATAAAAATGATTCTGTTCAATTCCTGTCTATCCACCTCTAACATGTTGTTTTTCGCTTTTGTTTTCTTGTTATATGGTTTTTCCTGCTCTTTCCAAAATCATTAACTCATTAAGCATATAAGCACAGATAATGCAAGGTTTCTTTTGGTGCTTTTAGAACTTAAAAATGGTTCATTTTATTGTAAAGGAGGGTATGCAATCACTATGGTGGCATTATGATGGCTCTTGTAAGTTTCACTTGGGAGTTTAAGGGACAACTTGATTGTTCACATAGAGAAGGTATGCTTTTAGCCCTTTGTTTTGTTTCAAACACGAAGGCATGTGCTTAGCATGTACTCCCTCCGTCCTGAAATACTTGTCATCAAAATAGACAAAAAGGGATGTATCTAGAACTAAAATACGTCTAGATACATCTCCTTTTATCCATTTTGATGACAAGTATTTCCGGACGGAGGGAGTACTCTTTTCACAGAGAGATGTTGATTATTTTTGTGGTGAGCTGTGATGCAAGATTTTGCCGTGATGTCACAAAACAGATGTTGATATTGAAAACTATATACTTTGAGGTCTTTGGGCAAGGTAACACATTTCAATAAATAAGGGCAAATGGATTGGTTCTCTATATATTTACACAGATGGCTCTGTCCTATTATTCCTTACCAGTAGGTTTTTGTCATCTATATCTATACTATCTATACTTACTACTAATAAAAGATCAAACATAATCTTCTCTAAGCGCACCCCACAAAACATACACGAACGGATTACCACCGCATGATTAGGTCCGTTAAAGTCAATCTAACCGCTAGGCTTAATCTAATCCGTTCTTTCGTGTACACTTAGTAATTTAGGTTGACTGACCGTGCTTCACCAGGTAAATTCTGAAGCACAACGACCCGCCTCCGCAATCCCTATGAGGCTACGATCACGGAAGACACGAAAAAAGGAAACTGAGAGCAATCGGATCCCTTAATTTGTGCTCGCTGAAAACAACTTCCACCTCCCATGTTGCCTGCCTTTGCCCGTCCCACGCTCCTACGCCCTAGAGGGTCGCCGTCCCACCCATACGCGCCGCCCGCTCCTCTTCCGTCACCGCCGCTCGCCTTGCCTCCTCCGTTGCCACCGATCCACCTCTATTTCCGCCCTCGCCGCCGCTGTCTTTTCCTTACGCGCCGGTCACCGCTCGCAGCTCCTTCACTCGGTCGCCGGCCGACATACGCAGCCACACGCCGCTGCCGGCATCCCCTTACGCGCAGGTCACCGTCGGCCGCTCCATCCCTTGGCCACCCGTTGAGGCACGTGGTCGCACGCCGCCGCCGGCCTCTCCTTACGCGTAGGTCTCCGCTGGTCGCTCCTTTGCTCGGCCACCGGCTGACGCACATGGCCGCGCGCACGCCGCCCCCTGACCCTACATGCCACGCCGACAGCTGTTACTCGAGCTGAACGGGTGAAGGCGCGTCTGGTCGATGGCGACCAACATAAGCGTCTGTGGCCGTTGCAAGCCGGGTGGGAGCGTGCTGCAAACGAGGCGGCTACGGGCCGCGAAGGCCGCAGTGGAGCTGGCGCGCTGCCGCAGCGCCAAGCTGCCAGAGAGGCTAAGCAAGATTTGCGCCGAGGGTCAGGCGTGGATACGCGTCGCCAAGAGCCACGTGGCGAAGAGGGGCGTGGTAGTCGGCGAGGGGGAGAAGAAGAACCCTAGCAGTGGAAGCCGAGGGAGAAGGCGGCGGGCGGCTTCTCGCTATGGCGCTGGGCTGGGCCTGGGCTTGCGGGTCTACTGTGATTTTAAGCCCACCCCACGAGCTCGGATGCTCCAAGCGCCGCCTCCAGCCCCTCCGCTAAGAAGAAAAAAAAACCCTAAAAAACTGGGGAGCAACTAGTTAAAAAACTGGGGAGCAACTAGTTAAAAAACTAGTTGCTCCAGCCCCTTCGGCCCTGTATTCTCATATGAGATCGGCGTGGAACCCTGCAAGAGAGGTACGCTGGCGCAAGGTTGAAGACAACCTGTTCACAGTCCAGTTTGGCTGTCTTGGAGATTGGAACACTGCAATGAACTCGGGGCCCTGGTTGTTTCGAGACCAAGGAGTGCTCATGGCTGAATACGACGGATTCAAAAACCCTACAGCGATTCAACTCGACAAGATTGCTGTTTGGGCAAGGATCCTGAAATTACCTGATAATTTTTTAATCCCGGCGGCGATTGAGGGAATGTGTCGTAAGATCGGCAAAGTTCTTGAAGTGCAGACCACCCTACCTGCTGGGTTTGCTGGTGAATTCGTGAGAGTTAGGGTGGAGCTGAATGTGAACAAAAAGCTGATTAGGTTTGTGTCTGTGACAAAGAATGGAGAAACTGAATATTACCAAGTTCAGTATGAGAAAATCCCTATGTTTTGTGGCAACTGTGGCATGTTAGGTCACTGGTATCAGGAATGTGGCACCGGGGAACATGATGAAAGCAAGCTGGAATGGGGAGACTTTATATTAGTTGATGGTGGTAGAGGCCCTGGCAGAGGTCGTGGACAGGGAAGAGGCCCGGGCCGAGGAAGGGGAAATGCTGAAAGAAGAGAACCACCATTTGGACATGGTCGAGGTTGGGGAGATGCCCCATTTGCTGCTGGCAGGGGGACTACTACTAGTTGGCGCCACAATGCGCTTTTTAATACGACAACTGGATAGAGCTCGGAGTCAAATCTGGGAGCACCTAATGATATTAATAGACAAGACGGGAGAAGCTTGAACATCCTGGGTAAAAGAACAGCTGTAGACTCCGTTACAACAACCAGTTCGTTGGACCTGGCTATTATTCCAGCAGGGCCTTCAAGTCCTCCCATGGTAACTGAGGAGATGCAAAGGAATGAGGGGGAGATGCCATCGAACAATGAGTCGACGGGAACCCCGCAGAAGAATGCAAACAGGAAGAAACAAAAAGGGGAAGGAGGTGCTGCTATAGACAGTTCGGTGTTAACCAAAAAACTTGAGATATCGGCGTCCTCCTGTGAGGGGGATGACCGGATGCAATGAAACTCTTAGTGTGGAACTGCCGGGGTCTTGGGAACGCCCCGGCAGTACGTGCTCTGCTGGATGTGCAGAGGAGATGCAACCCCGAGGTGATGTTTTTGTCGGAGACGCACCTTGACCACTATCCGGCGGATTGTCTGCGAAGAAGACTGAAGATGGATAAGAAACTAGTCTGCCTGAGTGATGGTAGGAGAGGAGGTTTAATTCTGTTTTGGAATAATAATGTAAAACTACATAGGATAGCTCTTGATCCTATGTTCATCGATGTAAAGATCGAAGGAAATAATAATGATTTTTGGCGCTTGACTGGGATGTATGGCGAGTTTAGATGGGAAAATAAACATATGACATGGAGCCGTATAAGACATCTGAAGCAAAGTCAGAACCTTCCATGGCTACTGATCGGAGACCTGAATGAAATTCTTTATCTCCATGAGAAGGAGGGTGGAAACCCAAGGCCTATACAGTACATGCAAGCGTTTCAGGACGTAATTGACGAGTGTGATTTACATGATATTGGATACACGGGCGATCCATTCACATGGTTTAGAGGAAGAATAAGGGAGAGGCTTGATAGGGGTCTAGCTAATGATGAGTGGTCTGATATGTTTCCAAATGCATCACTTGAGAATATGGAATATAATCACTCTGACCACCGACCACTTTGTGTGGATACTGAGTATTTTTCTCAGATTGTTGGGTCGGGAAATAATGCACGAGCGAGGCGCTTTGAGGCAAGATGGTTAAGGGAGAAAAACTTTGATGAAACGGTCCTTACTGCTTGGGAGAAGGCAGGGGCTGATGCAAGCTTAACAAGTATCTATGACAAACTGAACAAAATGCATGCAGAATTTCATGACTGGGACCAAAGGGTTCTTAAGAAACCCAAGAAGAGATTGCGAAAAGCACAGAGGGATCTAGAAAGAGTCATGGCAGGGCCGATGAATGATGAGAATGATGAGAAAAGAAAGGAGCTGGCGGAATTAATAGAATATTTGCTGGAATTGGAGGAGATACAATCAAGGCAAAGGTCGCGGGTGACCTGGCTGTCCAGCGGTGATCGCAACACAGCTTTCTTTCAAGCTTTTGCTTCGGCAAGACGAAAGAAAAATTTCGTTAAGAGGCTCAAGGACGATGGAGGGAACTGGATAGAAGGCATGCCGATACTAAACAACCATGTGCAGAACTATTTCACTCACCTCTTTACATCAGAAGTGCATCATACAAATCCGGAGGTGTTGCAAAAAGTGCAGCGGAAAGTGACTGATGATATGAACAACTTCTTGATGGCACCCTTTACGGTTAATGATGTGAAGAAGGCAGTTTTTAGTATTGGAGATCTAAAGGCCCCAGGGCCTGATGGAATCCACGCAATTTTTTTCAAAAAGTACTGGCACATATTAGGAGATGAGATAACACAAGAGGTGTTAGAAGCAATTAATTCAAGACAGATTCCCGCAGAATGGAATGACACTACAATTGTCATGATTCCCAAGGTGGACAACCCTGAGCTGGTAACTCAATATCGCCCCATAAGCTTATGTAATGTTCTTTATAAAATCATTTCTAAGATGCTTGCCCTAAGACTGAAAAATATACTCCCGACATTATTTCTCCGACACAAAGTGCATTCGTTCCTGGGAGAATGATTACGGACAACATCTTAATAGCATATGAGTGTGTTCACAAAATAAAGAACAAGAGAAATGGCCGAACAGGTCTTTGTGCAGTCAAATTGGATATGCATAAGGCTTACGATAGGGTGGAGTGGTCCTTTCTGCATGATATGATGGTCAAGCTGGGTTTTCATGAGCACTGGATCCAAATGATGATGGCATGTGTGAGCTCTGTTAAATATAAAGTTAGATTTAATTCTCAAGAAACGGACGAGTTCATTCCTTCTAGGGGCATCAGGCAGGGTGATCCCCTATCTCCCTACTTATTCCTTCTTTGTGCGGAAGGTCTCTCTAGTTTACTGCAGTTTGAAGAAGAAGCTGGTGGCATAGAGGGAATTAGAGTGTGCAGAAATGCACCATCAGTATCACACCTTTTATTTGCTGATGATTCTCTGATTCTTATGAAAGCAGATGTTCTTAATGCAGCTTCCTTACAGCATGTTCTAGAGGCCTACTGTGAAAGCTCGGGACAGTTGGTGAGTTTGGCCAAATCAAGTATATTCTTCAGTCCCAATACATCAGCCGATTCTAGGACTGAAATCTGCCAAGAACTACATATTGATACAGAAGCTCTTTCAGACAAGTACCTTGGCCTGCCAGCCATGGTCGGAGCAGATAGGAGCGATTGCTTCAGCACTTCTATGAATGAATCAAGGAGAGATTACAGGGATGGATGGAGAAGCAACTATCTTCTGGAGGTAAAGAAATTCTCCTAAAATCAGTGGCTCAAGCTATCCCAGTATTTGCAATGTCTGTCTTTAGCTTACCTAAAGGTATTTGCAAGGAAATAACTGATCTAATGGCTCAATTTTGGTGGGGTGATGATAAGGAACATAAGAGAATGCATTGGTACACTTGGTGGAAGCTCTGCTTTCCAAAAAGCAAGGGTGGTTTGGGATTCTGAGAGTTGTACTCCTTTAATCTGGCGATGCTATCTAAGCAATGTTGGAGGCTTATTACCAACCCGGAATCCTTATGTGCAAGAGTTTTGAAAGCAAAGTATTTCCCCAATGTAGAGTTACTACAAGCAACTTTGAAGAACGGATCATCCTTTACATGGCAAAGCATCATGAAGGGCCTTGATACTTTCAAATTAGGATATATTTGGAGGATCGGGACAGGAGAACATGTGAATATATGGAATGATCCCTGGATCCCAGCGAGCCCGAATAGAAGAGTAATCTCAAACCGTGGTCAAACCATCCTTTCCCTCGTAAGTGATCTTATTGACCCGATAACAGATACTTGGGATGAGGAGTTGATTCGGTCTATCTTTAATCCGGTGGATGTGAGACGAATTCTGCAAATACCACTGAATCTGGGGGCCTTCGATGATTTTATTGCTTGGAATCCGGACAGCAAAGGTTACTTCTCAGTCAAAACGGCGTACAAAATTCAGTGGGCTCACTCTGTCCAGGCTCGTGCAAATGTAATGGCACGTCCGAGCGGTTCAAATACACCAGAAGTATGGAGTTTGCTCTGGAAGGTAAATGTGCCACGTAAAGTTCACATTTTTTGCTGGCGCATCATGCATGGAATAATACCTTTAAATTCGATACTTACTAATCGACATATAGGCACAGTGGGAGCTTGCCCAATCTGTCATCTAGATGCGGAGGATGTGAGACATCTACTATTCGATTGCTGCCATGCAAGCGAATTATGGAAAAACCTGGGAGTTTCAGAAATTATTGATGAAGCCAAAAGGATTGATAGATCAGGTTCCGTAATTATGGAACATTTAATCCTAGCACCGGACGTACCCTTGGCGATCAAACCAAATCTGAACATTAAGAAGGTGGTGTTAGTAGGATCCTGGTATCTCTGGTGGATCAGGAGGCTGTTTACTCATAATGGTGTTCCACCACCTCCTACGAGATGGCACATGGCAGTCCTAGCAATAACAAACAATTATCAGGAGGCTAATGATAAAGCAAGAACTACCACGGAGAAGAGATGGTGCAAGCCAGAACCCAAGTGCGTAAAGGTGAATGTGGACGCTGCGTTTTTTATTGATGAAGGGGTGGCGGCTACAGCAGCTGTAATCAGAGATGATAAAGGAAATTTCCTAGCTGCACAATGTAAGTATATCACCCATATAGCAGATGTGGTAACAGCTGAGGCAACGGCCATGCGAGACGGACTCGTATTTGCAAATCGGCTAGGTTTTCCTCGCGTGGAAGCTGAGTCAGACTCCCTTACTGTGATTCAGTTTTGTGATGGACAGTCAATATGGTGGGATGCAGCAGCGGCGTTATTCGCAGAATGTGTAGATGTGGCACCGTCGATTGGGAAGGTCATTTTCAGACATTGTTTCCGTTCTAGTAATCAAGCGGCGCATGTGCTTGCTAAATTTTGCATTTGTAATAAGACCTCGAAGAGCTGGACAGATGAGCCTCCGGGCTGTCTGGTCTCTCGTCTCATAGACGATGTACTTCCTTTCATTGATTAATAAAGCAAGCCATGATGGCCTTCCCTCAAAAAAAAAAAAAAACAAGCGCTCTGAACGAGCGGTTCGGGAGCGCCCCGCGTGAGACAAGTGTCGCGGGCGGAGTGCTACTGCCAGAGAAAACCAGGTGGCGTGGTTGGTTCCCGGTTTTTCCTTTCCAGTTTGTGGTTTCGTGCGTTTTGCACTTTGACCCTCATACTACCATATTTTTCCGTTTTCCCTTTCCGCGTGAAACACAAAAAAATACCAGTTCGCGCGCTTGGTCCCTGTTTCCCTTTATCGTTTCCCTTTCTATTCCCATTATATTTCCGGGATATGGAGATTTATGGGGTAGTTACGGGCGGGGACTACCAACAATATCAAATGTGACCTTTCAAGTAACGAAAAAAATCAACTTTTTAATGTAAAACGGCAGTGTTCAGAATTGTTCAATCGTGTGACTTCTTTATAGGCACAGGTGAACACTAGGAAAGGCACGGGTCGAGGAAGAAAAACTTTACTAAATTGAAGAAAAATGTGCTGGTTCGTGCGGCGCGTTGTCCGTCGCGGTGTGACACGGCGCCTCCGGCGCGAGGGAACCTCCTGCTCGCCTTCGGCTCATTTAATTTTCATAAACATCTTGAAGGGGGGGCATAGGTCGAAGTGTGTGTTGGTCGAAGTGTGTGTTTGTTCGTGCAGCGTGCTGATTCTTGTGGCGCGTTGTCCGTTGCGGTGTGACATGGCGCCTCCGGCGCGAGGGAACCTCCTGCTCGCCTTCGGCTCGTTTAATTTTCATAAACATCTTGAAGGGGGGGCATAGGTCGAAGTGTGTGTTGGTTGTGCAGCGTGCTGTTTCGTGCGGCGCGTTGTCCGTCGTGGTGTGACACGGTGCATCCAGTGCGAGGGAACCTCCTAGCAGGTCGTGCAAAAGGCAAGCTGCTTTGTTTCGGAACGCACAGGTTTGAAGAATGTGTAGTCACGTCTATTTAAGAGCTATGCTTTGTTGACGATATATAGGTTTGTGCATGCATGCATATGTGTGCATACTACGAAGGCATTGATATGTTGCCTCCGGAGGCACGGGTTTGAAGCATGTGAAGTCACGTGTGCGTAGGAGGTCTGCGC
>JAHIAM010005045.1:0-46138 GCA_021605205.1 Aegilops longissima | reverse complement strand
CATATGAAGAATTTGATCTGGGGTTCCTATTCTTCACAGTGTGGTGTCATGAGGACATTCACCAAGACTTTCAAGGCACTTCTTGGGAACCCAGATTTTCTTCATAGGGGAACCGTTCCTGCAGCTTAGTGCCAACATATCTAGCAAATACTTCACCATTCTGATTTTTGAACAATTTATAGTTGGAGTCAAATGACTCATCGGAAGAATGAGGAGATTCGCATGTAAAGCTCGATAAGTTAGATGGATCAATCGGAGGTCCCTTTGCAGCAACCCATGAGGTTTTGGGATACCGCTCAGCTTCCAATATGTTCCATCAAGATTGAGTTTCCTCTCAAAGGCAATACCTCTTTCCTAGGGTTCTGTTGAGGATCTGCTTTTTAAGCACATCACAAAGAGTCTGATGCCCTTTGAGGATTTTGTACATGCTCATGTACAATTCCTTCAAATTTCTGCATCGCAAGGATACTAGCAATGTCCTCGATGAGGAATTAGTGATAGCAGAGGTGAAGAATTTGTAACAATTGAAGCATTTGAACATTCAGTGAAGAATTAGCGTATTCACATTCAATGCACTTTAAGCATGGAGGAACAAATTTTTCCTAAGAAGCGCTGATTTGTTGAGCAAGTAATGAATCACGCCTTCGAAGATCTTCATAACTCACTCTTAGCTTCTCAAGATCTTTCTTCTTGAAAAAATTCATAAGAAAGTTTCTCATGATCGCATAAGAGAGTGTTATGATGACCTTGAAGGTTGTCAAACCTAGACCAAGTCTCAAGATTTTCAATAGGCTTTAGTGCGATCCATTTCTTCACCTAACATATCATCACTTTTATCTAGCATATTTTGAACCTTTTCAAAAGCCCTTGCTGTTTTACAGCAATTTTAGCAAGTTTTGAGTAACTGGGCTTTAGATCTTCATCAGATTCATTTTCACTAGATTCAGAGGAGGTATATTTGAGTACCTTGGCACCCTTTGCCATGAAGCAAAGGTGGAGCGTAGTCATCACTATCTTCATCACCTTTGTTGGTGAGGTCATTTTCTTCGTGAGTTGAAGATGGACTTGTCGACGAAAGCAGAGGCGAGAGCTAGACTCGCCACACCAAACTCAGATTCTTCCGATGCCTCCTCTTCCTCATGTTCCTCGATTCAGCCAGAGTCCATTTCCTTGCCAATGAATGCCCGAGCCTTTTTGGAGCTGCTTTTTTGTGAGAAGAAGGCTTTGAGGATTTTGATGATAAAGATTTCGATGATTTCTTCTTCTTCTTAGCGCCACGTAACTGTAATCCTTGTGTTTCTTCTTCTTTAATTCCTTTCCCACTTAGGACAGTCTTGAATGTAGTGACCAGGTTTCTTGCATTTGTGGCAAAGTCTTCTTATAGTCACCGGATGAGGAATCACCGCTCCTTGAGGATTTTCCAAAGCTACCACGCCTTGAGAACTTCTGAATTTCTTCACGAAAGCTAGCTAGCTCGGCCTAATTCTTGAGGATCTCCAAGGCTACTACCGAGTCTTCACACTCAGATTCGCATACAGCCTTGGCCTTCAGAGCACGTGTTTTTCCATAGCTAGAACCATAGAGATCTCTTTCAAAGAAGTCGAACTCATGAGTATTTAGCCTCGAGGATATCACCGGATCAAGTGACTTGTAGTCAGCACGCCTTGTATCATCGCTGCTGAGTATCAAATGAGGAATCAAGCGATCTCAATAATTTCTTCACCACCTCATGGTCGGTGATGTCATGGCACCAAGCGCTTGAAGCTCATTTGAGATGTCAAGGAGGCGATCAAGGTTTGTTGAACATTTTCGTTGTCGAGTCTTTGAAGCGTTGAAGAGATTATGAAGAACATCAACTCGAGAGTCACGCTGAGTTGAGACTCCTTCATTTACTTTGGACAGCCTGTCCTAGATGAGCTTGGCAGTTTCCAAAGCACTCACTCTACCGTATTGTCCTTTGCTCAGATGGCCACATATGATATTCTTCGCTTGAGAATCGAGTTGCTTGAATCCTTTTACATCGGTAGCATTCAGAGAAGGTGTGACTGAGGGAACACCATTTTCCACAACATACCGTAGATCGTTGTCAATCGCCTCAAGATGCATTCGCGATCTTGTTCTTCCAAAGATAGTCCGTCCCATCAAAGGTAGGACACCCTGCCGAGACCTTGATCATACCTGCGGTCGACATAACTAAAACCTGTGGTTAAACTAAATCACACGTAACAAGGGAGTACCTTGCTCGATACCAATTGAAAGTGCGTTATATCGACTAGAGGGGGGTGAATAGGCGATTTTTATGAATTCTTCACGAGGAATTTGCGGTGAGGAAATTCTCATAAGAACTACTTGCATCGAATAAGTACTCTAAGTAAGCATACAGAATCGGGCATGGTCATCATGATGAAATGAAGACAAACAAAGAGTACAGAAGCGTAAACACAGGATAGCACAAGATGAAGACAAATGATCAAGAAATTGAACTGAGGAAATTGAGAAAGTCTTCAACAAAGTCTTCAAACACGAGATATGAACAAACACTCAACACAAGAATGGGGAAATAAAAGGTTGAGGAAATAGAACCAAGAAGGTTGGTGAAGACAATGATTTGTAGACCAGTTCCAACTGCTCCTCAGCTTGTACGTCTGGTTGAGCGGCCGAGTATTTAAACTCGAGGAGACACAGTCCCGGACACCCCGCTGAGCACGCAGCTCAGACACCAAGTCCTCACCGTATTCTCCTTGAACTAAGGTCACACGACTCGCCCAATCACTGTGGTAAGTCTTCAGCGATTTCCAAACCTTCACAGACTTGTTCACTTGGCGATCCACAATTCCTCTTGGATGCTCTAGACCATGACGCCTAACCGTCTCGAAGAAGCACAATCTTCAAAGGTAATAAGCATCGGATCCACGCAGGATCAATCTCTTCTGATGCTCAATCACGCCGGGTTTGTAGGGGTTTGGTTTTGGGTTTTCCTCACTTGATGATTTTCGCTCAAAGTCCTCGAGGATGGGTTGCTCTCAAATGACAAGTGTCAAGTTTCTTCGAGCAGCCAACCAGCTAGTGGTTGTAGGGGGGCTATTTATAGCCTAGGAGCAGCCCGACATGATAAGACATAAATGCCCTTCAATGATATGACCGTTAGGTGGATAAGATATTTTGGGACAGTCAAGCGCAAGAAGACAAGAACGGTCGGAAATTTGAATCACAAATTCCTCGTATTATCATGTTCCTCATCGTAGACAATCCAGACCGGCGAATTCCTAACTCCTTAGTCGTATCAAATTCTCAACACCGTAAGAACTTTGTCTCTCACATCAAGAAATTGACTGAATCTGTATGAGATTTCCAAAGGCTTCACTCAAGGGATTGGTAGGTGTAGGATTTTGAGTTGAGCATCACATGGAAATTTTTCCTTAGTATTTCCTCGATCCCTTTAACAAGACGGTGTTTCCTATGACTCAAGAAAGAGAAAATGAAACTACGAAAACAAAAGTCTTCACGCTCAAGTTCCTCAAATGAATACCAAGTCTTCAAGGTCACACCAATTTCTTCACTTTCAAAGTCTTCGTAAAGTCTTCGAATATCAAAGTCTTCAACAAGAACTTCATTTTAGGGCTCGACTTTCTCTCAGAATATAAAACTCCTCATAGAATTATAGACCTGTGTACACTCACAAACACATTAGTCCCTTAACCTATAAGTCTTCAATACACCAAAATCACTAAGGGCCACTAGATGCACTTACAGGAGCCCGTTCCGGCACCCTGCCGGAGGGGGAACCCATCACCGGTGGCCATCTTCATCATCCCGGCGCTATCCATGACGAGGAGGGAGTAGTTCACCCTCGGGGCTGAGGCTATGTACTAGTAGCTATGTGTTTGATCTCTCTCTCTCTCTCTCTCTCTCTCTCTCTCTCTCTCTCTCGTTCTCTCATGTTCCTCTATGGCACGATCTTGATGTATCCCGAGCTTTGCTATTGTAGTTGATCTTATGATGTTTCTCCCCTCTACTCTCTTGTGATGAATTGAGTTTCCTTTGAAGTTATCTTATCGGATTGAGTCTTTTATGAGAACATTTGATGTATGTCTTGCCGTGCTTGTCTGTGGTGACAATGGGATATCATGTGCCACTTGATGTATGTTTTGGTGACCAACTTGCGGGTTCCGCCCATGAAACTATGCATAGGTGTTGGCACACGTTCTTGACTCTCCGGTAGAAGCTTTGGGGCACTCTTTGAAGTACTTTGTGCTGGTTGGATGAATCTGAGATTGTGTGATGCATATCGTATAATCATGCCCATGGATACTTGAGGTGACAATGGAGTATCTAGGTGACATTAGGGTTTTGGTTGATTTGTGTCTTAAGGTGTTATTCTAGTACGAACTCTTGAATAGATTGATCCGAAGAATAACTTTGAGGTGGTTTCGCACTCCTACCATAATCTCTATGTTTGTTCTCCGCTATTAGTGGCTTTGGAGTGACTCTTTGTTGCATGTTGAGGGATTGTTATAGGATCTATCTATGTTATTATTGTTGAGAGAACTTGCACTAGTGAAAGTATGAACCCTAGGCCTTGTTTCCTAGCATTGCAATACCGTTTACGCTCAATTTTATCATTAGTTACCTTGTTGTTTTTATTATTTCAGATTACAATTACTCTTATCTACTATCCATATTGCACTTGTATCACCATCTCTTCATTGAACTAGTGAACCCATACATTTACCATTGTATTGGGTGTGTTGGGGACACAAGAGACCCTTTGTTATTTGGTTGCAGGGTTGCTTGAGAGAGACCATCTTCATCCTCACGCCTCCCACGGATTGATAAACCTTAGGTCATCCACTTGAGGGAAATTTGTTACTGTCCTACAAACCTCTGACTTGGAGGCCCAACAACGCCTACAAGAAGAAGGTTGTGTAGTAGACATCAAGTTTTTTCTCAAGGCCGTTGCCGGGAGGTTAGTGCTTGAAGGTATATCGTTAGATCTTGCAATCGAATATTTTTGTTTCTTGTGTTAGCACTAGTTAGTTTATAAAAGAAAACTACAAAAAAATGGAATTGAGTTTGTCTCATACGCTTCATCTTTTTAATACCTTTCGTGAGAATGATGCGAAGGAAAATTGTGCTCAAATGATAGAAGAAGAATTACATAGAATGCTTGGCATGAAATATGTGAATGATGAGCATGATTGCAATGTTGTTAGTATGAATTCCTTGAATATCCATGATGCTAATGATATGCAAAGCCACAAGCTTGGGGATGCTATGTTTGATGAAGATGATGTTGGGGAACGTAGTAATTTCAAAAATTTTCCTACGATCACGCAAGACCATGGTGATGGCATAGCAACGAGAGGGGAGAGTGTCCGTCCACGCACTGTGAGACCGAAAGCGGAAGCGTTATAACAACGCGTTGATGTAGTCGACGCCTTCACGATCCGACCGATCCAAGCACCGAACGCACGGCACCTCCGAAGTTCTCGCACACGCTCAGCTCGATGACGATCCCCTGACCGATCCAGAAAGTGTCGGGATGAGTTCCACAAGACGACGCGCAGGACGATGTTGATGCTCCACCGACGAGGGCTTCGCCTAAGCTCCGTGATGATATGACTTCTCCGGCGCAGGCTTCGCTTAAGCTCCGCGACGATATGACCAAGTGGAATATGGTGGAAGGGGCACCGACACGGCTAAGGAAAGATCCGAGATCAACTTTTGTGTCATGGGTGCCCCTGCCTCAGATATAAAGGAGCCAAGGGGGGGTGCGGCCAGCCTTGGGAGGCGCGCCGAGGAGTCCTACTCCCACCGAGTAGGACTCCCCTGTCCTAGTTGGAGTAGGATTGGGAGGGGGAAGAGGGAGGCGCGCCTCTCTCCTTGTCCTATTCGGACTAGAGGGGAGGGGGCGCAGCCCACCTGGCCCGCCCTTCCTCTTCTCCCTCAGGCCCATGAAGGCCCATATACCCCCGGGGTTCCGTAACCCCTGTTCTGCAGAATTCCTCGCTTTCACTCGAACCCTTCCAAGTCCAAACATAGGCTTCCAATATATCAATCTTTATGTCTCGACCATTTCGAGACTCCGTCATGTCCGTGATCACATCCGGACTCAACAAACTTCGCATCAATACTTATAAACTCATAATGAACTCACATCAAACGTTAAGCGCATGGACCCTACGGGTTCGAGAACTATGTAGACATGACCTAGAACCATTCTCGGTCAATAACCAATAGCGGAACCTGATGCCCATATTGGTTCCTACATATTCTACGAAGATCTTTATCGGTCAAACCGATAACGATATACGTTGTTCCCTTTGTCATCGGTATAGTTACTTACCCGAGATTCGATCGCCGGTATCCAATACCTAGTTCAATCTCGCTACCGGTAAGTCTCTTTACTCGCTCCGTAATACATCATCTCACAACTAACTCATTAGTTGTAATGCTTGCAAGGCTTAAGTGATGTGTATTACCGAGAAGGCCTAGAGATACCTCTCCGACAATCGGAGTGACAAAACCTAATCTCAAATACGCCAACCCAACAAGTACCTTTGGAGACACCTGTAGTACTCCTTTATAATCACCCAGCATGCCAGGACGCTTGGTAGTACCCAAAGTGTTCCTCCGTAAACGGAGTTGCATAATCTCATAGTTATAGGAACATGTATGGGTCATGAAGAAAGCATTAACATACTAAACGATCAAGTGTTAAGCTAACGGAATGGGTCATGTCAATCAGATCATTCAACTAATGATGTGACCTTGTTAATCAAATAACAACTCCTTGTTCATGGTTAGGAAACATAACCATCTTTGATTAACAAGCTAGTCAAGTAGAGGCATACTAGTGACATACTGCTTGTCTATATATTCACACATGTATTATGTTTCCTTAATACAATTCTAGCATGAATAATAAACATTTATCATGATATAAGGAAATAAATAATAACTTTATTATTGCCTCTAGGGCATATTTCCTTCAGTCCCACTTGCACTAGAGTCAATAATCTAGATTACAAAGTAATGATCCTAACACCCATGGAGTCTTGGTGCTGATCATGTTTTGCTCGTGGAAGAGGCTTAGTCAACGGTCCGCAACATTCAGATCCGTATGTATTTTGCAAATCTCTATGTCTCCCACTTGGACTTGGTCCCAATGGAATTGAAGCGCCTCTTGATATGCTTGGTCCTCTTGTGAAATCTGGATTCCTTTGCCAAGGCAATTGCACCAAGATTGTCACGAAGATCTTCATCGGTCCCGATGCACTAGGTATGACACCTAGATCGAAATGAACTCTTTCATCCGCATCTTCATTTGCTGCTTCAAGCAGCTATGTACTCCGCTTCACATGTAGATCCCGCCACGACGCTTTGTTTAGAACTGCACCAACCGACAGCTCCACCGCTTAATAAAAACACGATCCGGTTTGCGATTTAGAATCGTCTGATCAAGGTCAAAGCTTGCATCGACGTAACCATTTACGACTAGCTCTTTGTCACCTCCATATACGAGAAACATATCCTTAGTCCTTTTCGTATTTCAGATGTTCTTGACCGCTGTCCAGTTGATCCACTCGATTACTTTGGTACCTTCCCGCCAAGCTTACAGCTAAGCATACGCCAGTGTCCGGTACACAGCATTGCATACATGATAGAGCCTATGGCAAGCATAGGAACATCTTTCATTTTCTCTATCTTCCGCTGTGGTCGGGCATTGAGTCCGACTCAATCTTACACCTTGTAATACAGTAAAAACCTTTCTTTGCCTGATCCATTTTGAACTTTTTCAAAACTTTATCAAGGTATGTGCTTTGTGAAAGTCCAATTGCTGCCTTGATCTATCTCTATAGATCTTGATGCCCAATATGTAAGCAGCTTCACCGAGGTCTTTCATTGAAAAACTTTATTCAAGTATCCTTTATGCTATCCAGAATTCTATATCATTTCCAATCAATAATATGTCGCCCACATATAATATCGAAATGCTACAGAGCTCCCACTCACTTTCTTGTAAATACAAAGCTTCTCCAAAAGTCTCAGATAAACCCATATGCTTTGATCACACTATCAAAGCGCTTATTCCAACTCCGAGAGGCTTGCACCTGCACCATAAATTGATCGTTGAGCTTGCACACTTTGTTAGCACCCTTTGATCGACAAAACCTTCTGTTGCATCATATACAACTCTTCTTCTAGAAATCCATTCAAGAATGCAGTTTTACATCCATTTGCCAAATTTCATAATCATAAAATGCGCAATTGCTAACATGATTCGGACAGACTTAAGCATCGCCACGGTGAGAAAGTCTCATCGTAGTCAACCCTTGAACTTGTCGAAAACCTTTCGCAACAAGTCGAGCTTTGTAGACAGCTATATTACCATCAGCGCCTTTCTTCTTAAAGATCCATTTATTTTCAATGGCTTGCCGATCATCGGCAAGTCAACCAAAGTCCATACTTTGTTCTCATACATGGATCCCATCTCAGATTTCATGGCTTCCAGCCATTTTATGGAATCTGGGCTCACCATCGCTTCTTCATAGTTCGTAGGTTCGCCATGGTCAAGTAACATGACTTCGTAATAAGATTACCGCACTCACTCGTGCGATTTCACTGGTTGACCTACGAGGTTCAAGAGTAACTTGATTTGAAGCTTCATGATCATCATCATTAGTTTCCTCACTAATTGGTGTAGTTGTCACAGAACCATTTCTTGTGATGAACTACTTTCCAATAAGGGAGCAGATATGCTTATCTCATCAAGTTCTACTTTCCTCCCACTCACTTCTTTCGAGAGAAACTCCTTCTCTAGAAAGGATCCGAATTTAGCAACGAAAATCTTGCCTTCAGATCTGTGATAGAAGGTGTACCCAACAGCCTCCTTTGGGTATCCTATGAAGACACATTTTTCCGATTTGGTTCGAGCTTATCTGTTGAAGTTTCTTTACATAAGCATCGCAGCCCCAAACTTTAAGAAACGACAACTTTGGTTTCTTGCCAAACCACAGTTCATAAGGCGTCGTCTCAACGGATTTTGACGGTGTCCTATTCAACGTGAATGCGCCGCCTCTAAAGCATAACCCCAAAACGATAGCGGTAAATCGAAATAGACATCATAGATCGCACCATATCTAGTAAAGTACGACACGACGCTCGGACACACCATTTCTCCGTGGTGTTCCGTGGCGTGAGTTGCTAAACTATTCCACATTGTTTCAAATGTAAACCAAACTCGTAACTCAAATATTCTCCTCCACGATCAGATCGAGAAACTTTATTTTCTTGTTACGATGATTTTCTACTTCACTCTGAAATTCTTTGAACTTTTCAAATGTTTCAGATTTGTGTTTCATTAAGTAGATATACCCATATCTGCTCAAATCATCTGTGAAGGTGAGAAAATAACGATACCCGCCAAGGCCTCAACATTCATTGACCACAAACATCAAGATGTATGATTTCCAACAAATCAGTTGCTCGCCCATAGTTCCGGAGAACGGCTTTTGGTCATCTTGCCCATGAGGCACGGTTCGCAAGTACCAAGTGATTCATAATCAAGTGATTCCGTAAGCCCATCAAGATGGAGTTTCTTCATGCTTTACAATCGATATGACCTAAACGGCAAGGCTACAAATAAGTTGCACTATCATTATCAACTCTGCATCTTTTGGCTTCAACATTATGAATATGTGTATCACTATCGTCGAGATTCAACAAGAATAGACCATTCTTCAAGGGTGCATGACCATAAAAGATATTACTCATATAAATAGAACAACCATTATTCTCTGATTTAATGAATAACCGCCTCGCATTAAACAAGATCCAGATATAATGTTCATGCTCAACGCTGGCACCAAATAACAATTATTTAGGTCTAAAACTAATCCCAAGGTAGATGTAGAGGTAGCGTGTCGATCGCGATCACATTGACTTTGGAACCATTTCCCACGCCAAGATCGTCACCTCGCCCTTTGCCGTGCTCGCTATTCCGTAGTCCCTGCTTCGAGTTGCAAATATTAGCAATGTAACCAGATCAAATACCCAAAAGCTACTACGAGCTCTAGTAAGGTACACATCAATAACATGTATATCACATATACCTTGTTCACCTTGCCATCCTTCTTATCCGCCAAATACTTGGGGCAGTTCCGCTCCAAAGGTCCATCCTGCTTGCAAGAAAACACTCGTTTCAGTGCTTAGGTCCAGACTTGGGTTTCTTCTTGATCAGCAACTTTCTTGCTGTTCTTTTGAAGTTTCCTTCTTCTTCCCTTTGCCCTTTTTCTTGAAACTAGTGGTCTTGTTGACCATCAACACTTGATGCTCTTTCTTGATTTCTACCTCCGCTGCTTTTAGCATCGCGAAGAGCTCAGAATTGTTTTGGTCATCCCTTGCATATTATAGTTCATCACGAAGCTCTTGTAGCTTGGTGGCAGTGATTGGAGAATTCTCACACGACACTATCATCCGGAAGATTAACTCCCAGCTGAATTAAGTGATTGTTATACCTGCACATTTTGAGTATGTGCTCACCGATGTAACTATTCTCCTCCATCTTGCAGCTATAGAACTTATTGGAGACTTCATATCTCTCAATCCGCATTTGCTTGAAATATTAACTTCAACTCCTGGAACATCTCATATGCTCCATGACGCTCAAAACGCCGTTGAAGACCCGGTTCTAAGCCGTAGCATGGCACACTCGAACTATAGAGTAGTCATCAGCTCGCTTTGCCGACGCTCACAACTTCGCTCAAGATTCGCAGCAGTTCGCTACCCAAATGGGTGCTTCCAGACGTAATTTTTCCGTGCAGCAATGAGGATAATCCTCGTTACGGACCTAGTCCGTAATTGCTACCATCATCTTTCAACATTGCTTTCAAGGAACGATTAAAATTCAACGGAACAACAAAGACGAGCCATCTATCTACAAGAAACATAGACAAGCAAAATACTATCGTACTAAGTTCATGATAAATTTAAGTTCAATTAATCATATTAAAACTCCCACTTAGACGACATCTCTAGTCATCTAAGTGATTACGTGATCCAAATCAATAAACCATGTCCGATCATCACGTGAGATGGAGTAGTTTCAATGGTGAACATCACTATGTTGATCATATCTACTATATGATTCACGCTCGACCTTCGTCTCCGTGTTCCGAGGCCATAATCTGTTATATGCTAGGCTCGCAAGTTTAACCTCGAGTATTCCGCTGTGTAACTGTTTTGCACCCGCTGTAGATGGACGAGAACTTATCACACCCGATCATCACGTGGTGTCTGGGTACTACGAACTTTGGCAACGGTGCATACTCAGGAGAACACTTCTTGATAATTTTAGTGAGAGATCATCTTATAATGCTACCGCAATCAAAGCAAGATAAGATGCATAAAGGATAAACATCACATGCAATCAATATAAGTGATATGATATGGTCATCATCATCTTGTGCTTGTGATCTCCATCGCCAAGCACCGCCATGATCACCATCGCCACCGGCGCGACACCTTGATCTCCATCGTAGCATCGTTGTCGCCTCGCCAACTATTGCTTCTACGACTATCGCTACTCCTTAGTGATAAAGTAAAGCAATTACATGGCGCTTGCATTTCATACAATAAAGCGACAACCATATGGTTCTCGCCAGCTGCCGATAACTCGTTACAAAACATGATCATCTCATACAATAAAATATAGCATCACGCCTTGACCATATCACATCACAACATGCCCTACAAAACAAGTTAGACGCCTTCTACTTTGTTGTTGCAAGTTTTACGTGGCTGCTACGGGCTGAGCAAGAACCGCTTTACCACGCATCAAAACCACAACGATATTTCACAAATAGACTCCGCTTAACCTTCTCAAGGACCGGGCGAGCCACACTCGTTCAACTAAAGTGAGAGAGACAGACACCCGCCGTCACCTTTAAGCAACGAAAGTGCTCGAGCGGTGAAACCAGTCTCGCCGAAGCGCACGCGTAATGTCGGTCCGGGCCGCTTCATCTCACAATACCGCTGAACCAAAGTATGACATGCTGGTAGGTAGTATGACTTGTATCGCCCACAACTCACTTGTGTTCTACTCTGCATATGACATCAACGCATAAAACCAGGCTCGGATGCCATCGTTGGGGAACGAGTAATTTCAAAAATTTCCTACGATCACGCAAGACCATGGTGATGGCATAGCAACGAGAGGGGAGAGGTCCGCCCACGCACTGTGAGACCGAAAGCGAAGCGCTATAACAACGCGTTGATGTAGTCGATGTCTTCACGATCCGACCGATCCAAGCACCGAACGACGGCACCTCCGAAGTTCTGCACACGCTCAGCTCGATGACAATCCCTGACCGATCCAGCAAAGTGTCGGGATGAGTTCCACAAGACGACGGCGCAGGACGATGTTGATGCTCCACTGACGCAGGGCTTCGCTTAAGCTCCGCGATGATATGACTTCTCCGCAGCAGGGTTTCGCCTAAGCCCGCGACGATATGACCAAGTGGAATATGGTGGAAGGGGCACCGACACGGCTAAGGAAAGATCCAGATCAACTTTTTTGTGTCATGGGTGCCCCTGCCCCTCAGATATAAAGGAGCCAACGGGGGGTGCCAGCCTTGGGAGGCGCTCGAGGAGTCCTACTCCCACCGGAGTAGGACTCCCCTGTCCTAGTTGGAGTAGATTGGGAGGGGAAGAGGGAAGGGCACCGCCTCCTCCTTGTCCTATTCGACTAGAGGGGGAGGGGCGCGCAGCCCACCCGGCCGGCCCTTCCTCTTCTCCCTTGTGGCCCATGAAGGCCCATATACCCCTCGGGGTTCCGTAACCCCTGTTCCGTAACTTGTTTTCACTGAACCCTTCCAAGTCCAAACATAGGCTTCCAATATATCAATCTTTATGTCTCGACCATTTCGAGACTCCTCGTCATGTCCGTGATCACATCCGGACTCAACAAACTTCGTGCATCAATACTTATAAACTCATAATGAACTGTCATCGAAATGTTAGCGTAAGGGACCCTACGGGTTCGAGAACTATGTAGACATGACCTAGAACCATTCTCGGTCAATAACCAATAGCGGAACCTGATGCCCATATTGGTTCCTACATATTCTACTTAAGATATTTATCGGTCAAACCGCATAACGACATACGTTGTTCCTTTGTCATCGGTATAGTTACTTACCCGAGATTCGATCGCCGGTATCCAATACCTAGTTCAATCTCGCACCGTAAGTCTCTTTACTCGCTCCGTAATACATCATCTCACAACTAACTCATTAGTTGTAATGCTTGCAAGGCTTTAAGTGATGTGTATTACCGAGAAGGCCTAGAGATACCTCTCCCACAATCGGAGGACAAAACCTAATCTCAAATACGCCAACCCAACAAGTACCTTTGGAGACACCTGTAGTACTCTTTATAATCACCCAGCTACGCCAGACGCTTGGTAGTACCTAAAGTGTTCCTCCGTAAACGGAGTTGCATAATCTCATAGTTATAGGAACATGTATGGGTCATGAAGAAAGCATTAACATACTAAACGATCAAGTGTTAAGCTAACGGAATGGGTCATGTCAATCGATCATTCAACTAATGATGTGACCTTGTTAATCAAATAACAACTCCTTGTTCATGGTTAGAAACATAACCATCTTTGATTAACGAGCTAGTCAAGTAGAGGCATACTAGTGACATACTGTTTGTCTATATATTCACACATGTATTATGTTTCCGTTAATACAATTCTAGCATGAATAATAAACATTTATCATGATATAAGGAAATAAATAATAACTTTATTATTGCCTCTAGGGCATATTTCCTTCAGATGATATGTTTAGTCCCCCAAGCTTTGATGAGCAAATTTACTATGATGAAAGCATGCTTCCTATCTATGATGATTATTGTGATGACACATATGCTTTAAAGAATAATTATAACCATGGAACTTGTCATCTTGATCTTAATTTTCAATCACATGATAGTTATTTTGTTGAGTTTGCTCCCACTATTATTCATGAGAAGAATTTTGATTATGTGGAGAGCAGTAAATTTTCTATGCTAGTAGATCATGAAAAGGATGCTTTAGGTGCTGGTTATATTGTTGAATTCATTCATGATACTACTGAAAATTATTATGAGGGAGGAACATATGCTTGTAGGAGTTGCAATAATGTCAAGTTTCTCTCTATGTGCTTCAATTTTGAAGTTATGTTTGTTTTGTCTTCCTATGCTTGTTGATTATTGTTCCATAAGTTGTTTGCTCACAAAATCCCTATGTATAGGAAGTGGGTTAGACTTAAATGTGCTAGTCATATTCTTCATGATGCTCTCTTTATGTTTCAATTCTTATCTTTTATGTGAGCATCATTGAAATCATCATGCCTAGCTAGGGGCGTTAAACGTTAGCACTTGTTGGGAGGCAACCCAATTTTATTTTAGTTTCTTGCTTTTTGGTTCTGTTTAGGAATAAATAATCTATATAGCCTCTGGTTAGATGTGGTTTTATGTTTTAATTAGTGTTTGTGCCAAGTAGAACCTTTGGGAAGACTTGGGTAAAGTCTTTATGATCATGCTGTAAAAACAGAAACTTTAGCGCCACTTATATTAGCTAGAACTTTTTACTGAAAGTGCTATTTAGTTGATTATTTTTTCAGATGATTACTAGAAAAATTACTCAGGTACACCAATTTATTTTAGAATTTTGGAGTTCCAGAAGTTTATGTTAGTTACAGATTACTACAGACTGTTCTGTTTTTGACAGATTCTGTTTTCATTATGTTGTTTGCTTATTTTGATGAATCTATGGCTAGTAAAATAGTTTATAAACCATAGAGAAGTTGGAATACAGGATGTTTAACACCAATATAAATAAAGAATGAGTTCATTACAGTACCTTGAAGTGGTGTTTTGTTTTCGCTAACGGAGCTCACGAAGTTTTCTCGTTAAGTTTTGTGTTGTGAAGTTTTCAAGTTTTGGGTAAAGATTCTATGGACTATGGAGTAAGGAGTGGTAAGATACTAAGCTTGGGATTACCAAGGCACCCCAAGGCAATATTCGAGGACAACCAAGAGTTTAAGCTTGGGGATGCCCTGATGGCATCCCTCTTTCGCCTTCGCTCATCGGTAACTTTACTTGAGCTATATTTTTATTCACCACATGATATGTGTTTTGCTTGGAGCGTCATTTTATATTGTTAGTATTTGCTTGATGTTATTTATAATAATGTTTTGCATCTTTAGTTTCAATAGAAAACTCAAGGATAGCCTTTGCCATGCTTATTTTGTACTTTACATCTTGCTGTTTGAAAACAGAAAGTTTACCGCTGTTGCAAAAATTCCCTAGAAAAGTCAGAGAGTGGTATAATGTTGAATATTTTTGAATATTGAGCTCTGATAAATTTACTACAGTGGGAATTTTAGTTCATAATTTTTGGAGTCAGTGAAGTATTGATACTTTCGCATTCTTTACAGACTGTACTGTTTTGGCAGATTGCTGTTATGTTTGCATTGATTGCATATGTTTGCTTGTTTAATGATTCTATTTAAGGATAGTAGTATTAAATATGCAGAGGCATTTAGTATGCAATGTTGAATAATAATGTAAGTGATTTGTTATAGTAGAAAATGATAAGGTTTTGCATTGGTTTATACTAACCTATCTCACGAGTTCTTGTTGAGTTTGTTGTGAATGAAGCTTTTGATAAAAAGAGAAACCATGATATGAAAGGAATTAAGTAGACACAAAAGTTCAATCTTGGGGATGCCCAAGGCACCCCAAGATAATATTCCAAGAAGTCTCAAGCATCTAAGCTTGGGGATGCCCCGGTAGGCATCCCACCTTTCTTCTTCAACAACTATCGGTTAGTATCGGTTGAGCCTAAGTTTTTGCTTCTTCACATGAGTTGTGCTATCCTTGCAATGTTATTTTCTTTAGCTTTGCTTGCTGTTTGAATAAAGTATAAAGATCTGAAATTATTAAATGTTAGAGAGTCTTCACATAGTTGCATAATTATTCGGCTACTCATTGATCTTCACTTATATCTTTCGGAGTAGTTTGTTTTTGCTCTAGTACTTCACTTATATATTTTAGAGCACGGTGGTGGTTTTATTTTGAAGAAATATATGAACTCTCATGCTTCACTTAGATTATTTTGAGAGTCTTAAATAGCATCGTAATTCGCTTAAATAATCCTAATATGCTTGGTATTCAAGATTTGTAAGAATTCTTATGAGTTTGAATATTATGAGAAGTTTGATGCTTGATAATTGTTTTGAGATATGAAGATGGTGATATTAGAGCCATGCTAGTTGAGTAGTTGTGAATTTGAGAAATACTTGTGCTAAAGTTTGTGATTCCCGTAGCATGCACGTATGGTGAACTGTTATGTGATGAAGTCGGAGCATGATTTATTTATTGATTGTCTTCCTTATGAGTGGCGGTCGGGGACGAGCGATGGTCTTTTCCCACCAATCTATCCCCCTAGGAGCATGCGCGTAATACTTTGCTTTGATAACTTGTAGATTTTTGCAATAAGTATATGAGTTCTTTATGACTAATGTTGAGTCCATGGATTATACGCACCCTTCTTCCTTCCACGATTGCTAGCCTCTCTAATACCGCGCACCTTTCGCCGGTATCACAAACCCTTTATTTACCTTCCTCAAAACAGCCACCATACCTACCTATCATGGCAATTCCATAGCCATTCCGAGATATATTGCCATGCAACTTTCCACCGTTCCATTTATTATGACAAGCTCCATCATTGTCATATTGCTTTGCATGATCATGTAGTTGACATCGTATTTGTGGCAAAGCCACCGCTCATAATTCTTTCATACATGTCACTCATGAATCATTGCACATCCCAGACACCGCCGGAGGCATTCATATAGAGTCATATTTTGTTCTAAGTATCGAGTTGTAATTTTTGAGTTGTAAGAAAATAAAAGTGTGATGATCATCATTTTAGAGCATTGTCAAGTGAGGAAAGGATGATGGAGACAATGATTCCCCACAAGTCGGGATGAGACTGGACTAAAAAATTTAAAAATTAAAAAAGAGGCCATAAAAAAGAGAAAAGGCCCAAATAAAAAAAATGAGAGAAAAAGAGAGAAGGGACAATGCTACTATCCTTTTACCACACTTGTGCTTCAAAGTAGCACCATGATCTTCATGATAGAGAGTCTCCTATGTTGTCACTTTCATATACTAGTGGGAATTTTTCATTATAGAACTTGGCTTGTATATTCCATTGATGGGCTTCCTCAAATGCTCTAGGTCTTCATGAGCAAGTTTGAGTTGGATGCACACCCACTTAGTTTATTTTGTTGAGCTTTCATATACTTATAGCTCTAGTGCATCCGCTGCATGGCAATCCCTACTCACTCACATTGATATCTATTGATGGGCATCTCCATAGCCCGCTGATACGCCTAGTTGATGTGAGACTATCTTCTCCTTTTTGTCTTCTCCACAACCACCCTTCTATTCCACCCATAGTGCTATATCCATGGCTCACGCCATGTATTGCGTGAAGATTGAAAAAGTTTGAGAATGTCAAAAGTATGAAACAATTGCTTGGCTTTACATCGGGTTGTGCATGATTTAAATACTTTGTGTGGTGAAGATAGAGCATAGCTGACTATATGATTTTGTAGGATAACTTTCTTTGGCCATGTTATTTTGAGAAGACATGATTGCTTTGTAGTATGCTTGAAGTATTATTATTTTTATGTCAATATGAACTTTTGTCTTGAATATTTCGACTTGAATGTTCATATCACAATTAAGAAGAATTACAATGAAATTATGCCAACCAGCATTCCACATCAAAATTATCTTTTTATCATTTACCTACCGAGGACGAGCAGGAAATAAGCTTAGATGCTTGATACGCCTCCAACGTATCTATAATTTTTGATTGCTCCATGCTATATTATCTACTGTTTTGGGCAATATCGGGCTTTATTATCCACTTTTATATTATTTTGGGACTAACTTATTAACCGGAGGCCCAACCTGATTTGTTGTTTTTGCCTATTTCAAGATTTCAAGAAAAGGAATATCAAACGGAGTCAAACGAACGAAATCAACTGGAGAAGTTATTTTTGGAAGGAAAGCCACCAGATAGACTTGGACTCACGTTAGGAGATACGGAGGTGCCGACGAGGGTGGGGGCGCGCCTCTGCCTCGTGGGGCCCCCGTAGCTCCACCGACGCACTTCTCGCACCCATATATACCCACGTATCGAAAACTTCCGTAATGAAGCTAGATCGGGAGTTCCGCCACCGCAAGCCTCTCAGAGCCACCAAAACCTCTCGAGAGCCTGTTCCAAGACTCACGGAGGGGGAACCCATCACCGGTGGCCATCTTCATCACCCCGGCGCTATCCATGACGAGGAGGGAGTAGTTCACCCTCTCCGAGGGTATGTACCAAGAGCTATGTGTTTGATCTCTCTCTCTCTCTCTCTCTCTCTCGTGTTCTCTCTCGTGTTCCCTATGGCACGATCTTGATGTATCCCGAGCTTTGCTATTGTAGTAGGATCTTATGATGTTTCTCCCCTCTACTCTCTTGTGATGAATTGAGTTTCCCTTTGAAGTTATCTTATCGGATTGAGTCTTTATGAGAACACTTAATGTATGTCTTGCCGTGCTTATCTGTGGTGACAATGGGATATCATGTGCCACTTGATGTATGTTTTGGTGACCAACTTATGGTTCCACCCATGAACCTATGCATAGGGGTTGGCACACGCTTGACTCTCCAAGAGAAGCTTTGGGGCACTCTTTGAAGTAATTTGTGTTGGTTGGATGAATCTGAGATTGTGTGATGCATATCGATAATCATGCCCACGGATACTTGAGGTGACAATGGATATCTAGGTGACATTAGGGTTTTGGTTGATTTGTGTCTTAAGGTGTTATTCTAGTACTAACTCTTGAATAGATTGATCCGAAAGAATAACTTTGAGGTGGTTTCGCACTCTATCATAATCTCTATGTTTGTTCTCCGCTATTAGTGGCTTTGGAGTGACTCTTTGTTGCATGTTGAGGGATTGTTATAGGATCTATCTATGTTATTATTGTTGAGAGAACTTGCACTAGTGAAATTATGAACCCTAGGCCTTGTTTCCTAGCATTGCAATACCGTTTACGCTCAATTTTATCATTAGTTACCTTGCTTTTTTTATTTTTTCAGATTACAATTACTCTTATCTACTATCCATATTGCACTTGTATCACCATCTCTTCGCCGAACTAGTGCACCTATACAATTTACCATTGTATTGGGTGTGTTGGGGACACAAGAGACTCTTTGTTATTTGGTTGCAGGGTTGCTTGAGAGAGACCATCTTCATCCTACGCCTCCCACGGATTGATAAACCTTAGGTCATCCACTTGAGGGAAATTTGCTATCGTCCTACAAACCTCTCGTGACTTGAGGCCCAACAACGCCTACAAGAAGAATGTTGTGTAGTAGACATCAGTACTGCATTGCCTTTCTCACCTCGAGAGTTGGTGCAAACTTCGCCGTGCATCCAAACCCCTCATTATACGACACGCCTATCACACAAAACCTCCTTATATCTTCCTCAAAACAGCCACCATACCTACCTATTATGGCATTTCCATAGCCATTCCGAGATATATTGCCATGCAACTTCCATCATCATCATATACATGACTTGAGCATTTATTTCATATTGCTTTGCATAATCGTAAGATAGCTAGCATGATGTTTTCATGGCTTGTCCGTTTTTTGATGTCATTGCTACGCTAGATCATTTCACATCCCGGTACACCGCCGGAGGCATTCATATAGAGTCATATCTTTGTTCTAGATATCGAGTTGTAATATTGAGTTGTAAGTAAATAAAAGTGTGATGATCAGTATTATTAGAACATTGTCCCATGTGAGGTTATCAAAATAAAAGTGGCCAAAGAAGCCCCCCTCCCCCCAAAAAAGAGAGAGGCCAAAGAAAGCCTACAAATATAATGAGAGAAAAAGAGAGAAGGGGCAATGTTACTATCCTTTTACCACACTTGTGCTTCAAAGTAGCACCATGTTCTTCATATAGAGAGTCTCTTGAGTTATAACTTTCATATACTAGTGGGAATTTTCATTATAGAACTTGGCTTGTATATTCCGACGATGGGCTTCCTCAAATGCCCAAGGTCTTCATGAGCAAGCAAGTTGGATGCACACCCACTTAGTTTCAGTTTGAGCTTTCATATACTTATAGCTCTAGTGCATCTGTTGCATGGCAATCCCTACTCCTCACATTGACATCAATTGATGGGCATCTCCATAGCCCGCTGATTAGCCGCTACGATGCTAGACTTTCTCCTTTTTGTCTTCTCCACATAACCCCATCATCATATTCTATTCCACCTATAGTGCTATGTCCATGGCTCACGCCATGTATTATGTGAAAGTTGAAAAGTTTTGAGAAACGTCAAAAGTATGAAACAATTGCTTGGCTTGTCATCGGGTTGTGCATGATGTGAATATTTTGTGTGGTGAAGATGGAGCAAAGCGAGACTATATGATTTTGTAGGGATGAGCTTTCTTTGGCTATGTTATTTCAATAAGACATAATTGCTTGGTGGTGTGCTTGAAGTATTATTGTTTTTATGTCAAAGGATAGACTATTGCTTTGAATCACTCGTGTCTTAATATTCATGCCATGATTAGACATATGATCAAGATTATGCTAGGTAGCATTCCACATCAAAATTATCTTTTTATCATTTACCTACTCGAGGATGAGCAGGAATTAAGCATGGGGATGCTGATATGTCTCCATCGATCTATAATTTTGATTGTTCCATGCCAATATTATTCAACTTTCATATACTTTTGGCAACTTTTTATACTATTTTGGGACTAACATATTGATCCAAAGGCTCAAAGGCCAGCCTCCTCATGCATGTTTTATGTTTCGCAGAATATCCATATCAAAGGAATCCAAACGGGATAAAACGGATTGAGCTTATTTTTGGAATATTTGGAAAATTCGAAGAAAATCCACGTGAGATTTGTGTTCGAGGTGGCCACGAGGTAGGGGCGCGCCTCCCTCGTGGGCCACCCGTAAGGCGTGTTGATGCCCTTCGGCCGCAAGAAAGCTAATTTTTGGTAAAAATCATGCGAAGGTTTCAATCCAATCGAGTTACGGATTCCATATATATATATATATATATATATATATATATATATATATATATATATATATATATATATATATATATATATATATATATATATATATATATATATATATATATATATAATACGGTGAAAGGGCAATGATTTAGAACGCAGTAAAGAGAGAGACAGAGAGACAGATTCAATCTCGAGGGGCTCTCGCCTCCCATGGCATGGAGGCCAAGGACCAGAGGGGAAACCTTCTCCCATCTAGGAGGAGGTCAAGGAAGAAGAGGAAGAAGGGCCCTCTCCCTCTCCTCCGGTGGCGCCTGAACGCTGCGGGCCACCACCATCATCATGCGATCTTCACCAACACCTCCGCCATCTTCACCAACATATCCATCACCTTCCCCATTCTATCTACAGCGGTCCATTATCCCGCAAACCTGCTGTACCCTCTACTTGAACATGGTGCTTTATGCTTCATATTATTATCCAATGATGTGTTGCCATCCTATGATGTCCGAGTAGATTTTCGTTGTCCCATCGGTGGTTGATGAATTGCTATGATTGATTTAATTTGCTTGTGGTTATGTTACTGTCCTTTGGTGCCCATCATATGAGCTGCTGCATGGATCACACCATAGGGTTAGTTGTATGTTGATAGGACTATGTATTGGAGGGCAAGAGTGACAGAAGCTTCAACCTAGCATAGAAATTGATGCATACGGGATTGAAGGGGGACTAATATAACTTAATGCTATGGTTGGGTTTCACCTTAATGACCATTAGTAGTTGCGGATGCTTGCTAATAGTTCCAACCATAAGTGCATAGAATTCCAAGTAAGGGATGACATGCTAGCAGCGGCCTCTCCCACATAAAACTTGCTATCAGTCTAGTAAAGTAGTCAATTGCTTAGGGACAATTTCACAACTCCTACCACCAATTTTCCACACTCGCTATTTTTACTTTTTGCTTCTTTACTTACAACAACCCCTACTTTTTATTTACGTGTTTTATATTCTTGCAAACCTATCCAAAAACACCTACAAAGTACTTCTAGTTTCATACTTGTTCTAGGTAAAGTAAACGTTACATGCGAGAGTTGTATCGGTGGTCGATAGAACTTGAGGGAATATTTATTCTACCTTTAGCTCCTCGTTGTCTTACAATTCTACTTATCGAAAACTGTTATGCATCCCCTATACTTGTGGGTTATCAAGAAACATATCCGTCAATAACCAATAGCGGAACCTGGATGCTCATATTGGCTCCTACATATTCTACGAAGATCTTTATCGGTCAAACCGCATAACTACATACCTTGTTCCTTTGTCATCGGTATGTTATCGCCCAAGATTCGATCGCTTGGTATCTCAATACCTAGTTCAATCTCGCTACCGCAAGTCTCTTTACTAGTTCCAGAATACATCATCCCGCAACTAACTCATTAGTTGCAATGCTTGCAAGGCTTATATTGATGTGCATTACCAAGGGGCCAGAGATACCTCTCCGACAATCGGAGTGACAAATCCTAATCTCAAATACACCAACCCAACAAGTACCTTTGAGACACCTGAGAGCACCTTTATAATCACCCAGCTACATTGTGACGCTTGGTAGCATAAAAGTGTTCCTCCGTAAACGGAGTTGCATAATCTCATAGTCATAAGAACATGTATAAGTCATGAAGAAAGCAATAGCAAAGATACTAAACGATCGAAAGTGCTAAGCTAACGGAATGGGTCAAGTCAATCACATCATTCTCCTAATGATGTGATCTCGTTAATCAAATGACAACTCATGTCTATGGTTAGGAAACATAACCATCTTCGATTAACGAGCTAGTCAAGTAGAGGCATACTAGTGACACTCTGTTTGTCTATGTATTCACACATGTATCATGTTTCCGGTTAATACAATTCTAGCATGAATAATAAACATTTATCATAAGGAAATAAATAATAACTTTATTATTGCCTCTAGGGCATATTTCCTTCAGAAAGCAACTTGGGGAAGGCTAGAGATCAAGATTTATGTGGTTGGAATGGAATATCTTGACCTCAACACAAGTGTAGGTGGTTCTCTGTCAGAAAATGTATGTTAGAAGTGTAGGCATGTTCTGATGGCTCTCTCCACGAATGAAGAGTGGGTGGATGATACGTCCATTTTGCATCATGCTTTTATATTGATATTTATTGCATTATGGGCTGTTATTACATGTTATGTCACAATACTTATGCCCATTCTCTCTTATTTTACAAGGTTTACATAAGGAGAGAGAATGCGGGCAGCTGGAATTCTGGGCTGGAAAAGGAGCAAATATTAGAGACCTATTCTGCACAACTCCAAAAGTCCTGAAACTCCATGAAAGTCATTTTTGGAAATAATAAAAAATACTGAGCGGAAGAAGTACACCAGAGGGGGACCCACCTGGCCACGAGGGTGGGGCGCGCCTACCCCTGTATGCCGCCTCACCTCGTGGGCCCCTGCTCGCCTCCGATGGCTATCTTCTGCTATATGAGGTCTTTCATCAAGGAAAATCATAAGCAACCTTTCGGGCCGAGACTCCGCCACGAGGCGGAACCTCATGGAACTAATCTAGGGCTCCGGCAGAGCTGTTCTGTTGGGACACTTCTCCGGAGGGGAAATCATCGCCATCATCATCACCAACGCCCTCTCATCGGGAGAGGGCAATATCCATCAACATCTTCACCAGCACCATATCCTCTCAAAACCCTAGTTCATCTCTTGTATCCAATTCTTGTCTCCAAGTCTGGGATTGGTACTAGTAGGTTGCTAGTAGTGTTGATTTCTCCTTGTAGTTGATGCTAGTTGGTTTATCTGGTGGAAGATTATATGTTCAGATCCTTTATGCATATTAATACCCCTCTGATTATGAACATGAATATGCTTTGTGAGTAGTTACATTTGTTCCTGAGGACATGGGAGAAGTCTTGCGATTAGTAGTCATGTGAATTTGGTATTCGTTCGATATTTTGATGAGATGTATGTTGTTTAGCCTCTAGTGGTGTTATGTGAACGTCGACTACATAACACTTCACCATTATTTGGGCCTAGAGGAAGGCATTGGGAAGTAATAAGTAGATGATGGGTTGCTAGAGTGACGTAAGCTTAAACCCTAGTTTATGCATTGCTTCGTAAGGGCTGATTTGGATCCATATGTTCCATGCTATGGTTAGGTTTACCTTAATACTTTTGTTGTAGTTATGATGCTTGCAATAGAGGTTAATCATAAGTGGGATTCTTGTTCAAGTAAGAACAGCACCCAAGCACCGTCCACCCACATATCAAATTATCAAAGTACCGAACGCTAATCATATGAACGTGATGAAAACTAGCTTGACGATATTCCCATGTGTCCTCGGAGCGCTTTTCTCTATATAAGAGTTTGTCCAGGCTTGTCCTTTGCTACAAAAAGGATTGGGCCACCTTGCTGCACTTTATTTACTTTTGTTACTTGTTGCTCATTACAAATTATCCTATCACATAACTATTTGTTACCACTTATTTCAAGATTTGCAGAGAATACCTTGCTGAAAACCGCTTATCATTTCCTTCCGCTTCCTCGTTGGGTTCGACACTCTTACTTATCAAAAGGACTACGATAGATCCCCTATACTTGTGGGTCATCAAGACTCTTTTCCGGCGCCGCTGTCGGGAGTGAAGCGCTTTGGTAGGTGGAATTTGGTAAGGAAAAATTTATATAGTGTGCTGAAGTTTATCGTCACTAGTTACTATGGAAAGTAATCCTCCGAGGGGCTTGTTCAGGTATTTTCACCCCACCAAGAGAGCAAAGAATTGCTCCTCAACCCACTGAACCTACTGAAAATGAAAATGTTCCTTTGAAGTTCCTTCGGTATGTTAGAAAAACTGCTAGATAATCCTTTTGTAGGAGATGGAACAAAGCATCCCGATGAGCACCTAATATATGTGGATGAAGTTTGTGGATTATTTAAGCTTGCAGTATACCCTATGATGTTGTTAAGAAGAAGGTCTTCCTTTATCTTTGAAGGAGATGCATCGACATGGTATAGGCTATGTGATGACACGGATCATGGAACTATTAACGAATGGAATTGGAATTTCATCAAGTATTATCCTATGCATCTTGTTCATCATGATCACAATTATATATATAATTTTGGCCTCGCAAGGAGAAAGCATCGCCAAGCTTGGGGAGGCTTAAATCAATGTTATATTCATGCCCCAATCATGAGCTCTCAAGAGAAATAATTCTTCAAAAATTTTATGCTCGACTTTCTTGCAATAATCAATCCATGCTCGATACTTCTTGTGCTGGCTCTTTTATGATGAAGACTATTGAATTCAGATGAAATCTATTGGATAGAATTAAACGCAACTCTGAAGATTGGGATCTCGACGAAGGTAAGGAGTCGTATGACATCTAAGTTTGATTGTGTTAAGTCTTTTATGGATACCGATGTTTTCCGAATTTAGCACTAAATATGGACTTGACTCGAGATAGTAGCTTCTTTCTGTGAATCTTTTGCTACTTATGTTGATATCCCCAAGGAGAAGTGGTTTAAATATCATCCTCCCATAGAAGTAAAAGTAGCTGCACCTCCTAAAGTTGAAGAAAAGATTGTCACTTATAATGATCCTATTGTTCCTACTTCTTATGTTGAGAAACCACCTTTCCTCGTTAGAATAAAGGATCATGCTAAAGCTTCAATCAGGTTCAGAAAAGCAATATTAGAACTTATACACCTCCTGAGCAAGTTAAAGTTGAACCTAATATTGCTATTGTTAAAGATCTCTTTGGCTGATAATATTGATGGGCATGTTATTCAATTCTGCGGTGAAACTGCTAGAATTGCCAAACCTTGTGCTAAAGATAAACATAGACCTGTGGTAGGCGTACCTGTTATTTCTGTTAAAATAGGAGATCACTGTTATCATGGCTTATGTGATAAGGGTGCAGTGCTAGTGTTATACCTCATACTTTATACGAAGAAATTAAGCATGAAATTGCACCTGCTGAGTTAGAAGGTATTGATGTTACAATTAAGCTTGCCAATAGAGATACTATATCAGCAATGGGAATTGTTAGAGATGTTGAAGTCTTGTGTGGGAAAACTAAATATCCTGCTGATTTTATTGTTCTTGGTTCCCCACAAGATAGCTTTTGTCCCATTATTTTTGGTAGACCCTTCTTGAACACCGTTAATGCTAAGATAGACTACGAAAAGAATGTTGTTACTATCGGTTTGGTTGATATGTCTCATGAGTTTAATTTCTAAATTTAGTAGACAACACCATGAAGAAGAATTGCCTAGTAAGGATGAAATTATTGGTCTTGCTTCTATTGCCATACCTCCTAGTGATCCATTAGAACAATATTTGCTAGACCATGAAAATGATATGTTTATGAATGAAAGAAGGAAATAGATGAAGTATTCTTTAAATAGGAACCTATTCTCAAACACAATTTGCCTATTGAAACTTAGGGATCCTCCTCCACCCAAGGGTGATCCCGTGTTTGAGCTTAAACCGCTGTTCGATACTCTTAAATATGCTTATCTTGATGAAAAGAAGATATATCCTGTTATTATTAGTGCTAACCTTTCAGAGCATGAAGAAGAGAGATTATTCAAAACTCTGAAGAAGCACCGTGCTGCTATTGGATATACTCTTGATGATCTTAAGGGCATTAGTCCCACTCTATGTCAACATAAAATAAATTTGGAAGAAGATGCCAAACCAGTCTGTGATCATCAACGAAGGCTGAATCCTAAGATTAAAGAAGTGGTAAGAAAATAAATACTAAAGCTTCTCGAGGCAGGTATAATTTATCCCGTTGCTGATAGTCAGTGGGTAAGTCCTGTTGAGGGAGTCCTAGATTAGGGGGTATCCGGACAGCCGGACTATATCCTTTGGCCGGACTGTTGGACTATGAAGATACTAGATTGAAGACTTCGTCCCTGTCCGGATGGGACTCTCCTCGCGTGGAAGGCAAGCTTGGCAATACGGATATGTAGATCTCCTCCTTGTAACCGACTGTAACCCTAGCCCTCCGTGTCTATATAAACCGGAGGGTTTAGTCCATAGGACAAGAACAATCATACCATATGCTAGCTTCTAGGGTTTAGCCTCTACGATCTCGTGGTAGATCAACTCTTGTAATACTCATATCATCAAGATCAATCAAGCAGGAAGTAGGGTATTACCTCCATCGAGAGGGCCCGAACTCGGTAAACATCGTGTCCCCGCCTCCGTTACCATCCGCCTTAGACGCACAGCCGAGACCCCTAACCGAGATCCGCCGTTTTGACAATCGACATTGGTGCTTTCATTGAGAGTTCCACTGTGCCGTTACCGTAAGGCTTGATGGCTCCTTCGATCATCGGTAACGATGCGGTCCAAGGTGAGGTCTTCCTCCCCGGACAGATCTTTGTATTCGGCGGCTTCGCACTGCAGGCCAACTCGCTTGGCCATCTGGAGCAGATCGAGAGCTACGCCCCTGGCCACCAGGTCAGGTTCGGAAACTTGAATTAGACTGCCGACATCCGTGGAGACTTGATCTTCGAAGGATTCAAGCCCATGTCAGGTGCGCCGCACGATCACGATGAGCATGATTTACCTCTGCCATCGGACAATGTTCGGGAGATCGCACCTGCAACTACTCCGGCTTTTAATCCGGAGCAAATTGCGCCATCCGAGGACGGGTGGATAGACCCTGCCATGGAGGCCGATTTCAGCGCG
The DNA here is from genome assembly GCA_021605205.1 of Aegilops longissima. Lineage (NCBI taxonomy): Eukaryota > Viridiplantae > Streptophyta > Magnoliopsida > Poales > Poaceae > Aegilops > Aegilops longissima. The sequence continues at coordinate 18,221 of JAHIAM010005045.1, read as the reverse complement.
ATAGAGCCGGATATCGACCTTACCTCACGAGAGCCGTGATGTCAACCACTAGATTCATCTCCGCCACGCATTCGAGCCGCCTCTAGCGTCTGCATTCTATCGAATCCGATTACGCCAATTATGGAGTTCACCATGATATCTTTCAGCACTCTTTCGGTGACGTGCTAAATTATGAAGGTCTCTCCTTGTCGAGAACCTTGGCCGAACTATGTCCGCTAGAGGGGATGCGACGACGAAGAAATTCGCTGCCCACCCACCACCCACTTAGTACCCACTCGCCGACGATTTAACCGACATGCTCGACTTCGACCAAGACATCGACAAGATGGACGATTTATGCAGAGACGAAACAGAACCACCGCCATGTGGTGCTGGACCGCCACCTCATCATACGATATATATATGGTGGATACCCCCAAAGAAGGCAATGGAGACAAGACAACAGAGGATAACCGCTCCAAAAAGCAGCCCAGGCACCGACGTCAGTGGCGCCGCTCTAAGTCCCGCCATAGCAAAAACAATTATACCAGCACAAGAGACAATAACACTCCGGATAGTGCCGAAGATGATGACAATCCCCTCCAGCCAGATTTAGAGCAGGAGGATGAATAAGCTAGCCCTCTAGAATAGGCAGCAGATGGAGAAACAGAGCATGACAATTACATGCCTCTCTCCGAAGACGAGGTGAGCCTCGGCGACGAAGAATTTATCGTGCCTGAGGATCCCGTCGAGCAAGAGCGCTTTAAGCGCCGGCTTATTGCCACGGCAAATAGCTTGAAGAAAAATCAACAATAGCTTTGAGCTGATCAAGATTTGCTAGCAGACAGATGGACCGAAGTCCTTGCGGCCGAGGAATACGAACTCGAATGCCCCTCCAAGAGTTACCCAAGACGTAGGTCACTACTCGAGGAGGAAGCAGTGAAACCTACTTCACCAGGGTACGATGCGGCTGACCAGCCACCGCGTGGCTGAGATAGAGAGGCGTTTCAGCCTGAAGTTCAGCCTGCACCCCGCCGCCACTCAAACAAAAATACCAAGGCCTGTGGCAACACGCGGACCTGCGAGACGAATTGGAAAGCAGGGCAAAACATGCAAGATCAATATACGGGTCACGGGGCGCACCAACGCTGATAATGACCGCCACGCCGGATACACTAAAGGTAAATCCGCCGCCAATACAGCAGCATAAGACTCATATGAACTGCGTCAGGACATAGCCCGCACAGAGGCGCCAGACACCCCTATGCTTCACCGATGAAGTTATGGATCATGAATTCCCGTGAGGGTTTTAAACCCGAAATATCGAATCATATGATGGTACAATAGATCCCGCGGTATGGATTGAGGATTTCTCCTCACATCCACATGGCTCAAGGATGATCTACATGCGATTAAGTACCTCCCACTAAAACTCAAAGGACCAGCTCGACATTGGCTGAATAGCTTGCCGCCAGACTGGCCGGCAGTTGGGAGGATTTGGAAGATGCATTCCTTGACAACTTCTGTGGCACTTATGTGCGACCACCGGATGTCGACGATTTAAGTCATATAACTCAGCAGCTGTGGAATCGCCAGAAATTCTGGACCCGGTTCCTAACCAAGAAGAACTAAATAGTCGATCGTCCGGATGTAGAGGCCTTTAGCGCATTTAAACATAATATCCGTGATTTAATGGCTCGCCTGCAAGATCTCGCCAAGAGAAGCCAAAATCCATGGCAGCCCTCACGATACTTATGACCTGCTTTTGTGCGGGCGAAGATAGCTGGTTGGCTCAGAGTACCAATACAAGAAGCAAACCCGGCACATCGTGGCCGTGGATAGCAACGGCAAACCACGACGCAACAACAATAAGCGCCGCAAATATGGTGAAAACATCAAAACACGGCAAGCATGCCGGTTCAGGGGCTCAAAGTCCGTCAGCGGAATGGGCCACCCAAAATAAAAATCCGGGTCCCTCCACCCGACCGATACTGATCGCTAATGCCAAATTCATGGCACCCCGTAAACGCCACCACCCATACCAACAGAGAATGCTGGTCTTCAAACAAGCCGCAGGCAGCGCCAGAGACAAAGGGGGTCTCAAAGCGACGATAGCGCATAAAGAGCCTGCACTAATCGAACACAGGAGGGCAAGAGAAATTTCCAGATATTCAATCGGTGAACGTGGTACATACCACCCAAATTACCAACTCGACCGGATATCCATCCTTAGGGATGGTGACTCAACGGAACTTGTCGTCCCCACAATATAAACCGGGCCAGCCACCTTCAACCGCACGGATCGTCCGGCCAACGCCAATCAAGGCAATCCAGCGCACTAGTCCTCGACCCAATAATATACGAAGTTCCACCTCACTCGAGTCCTTATGGACGGTCAGAGCAGCTTAAATCTGCTTTACCAAGACACAAGGCGCAAGATGGGCATCGATCATTTAGCGATCAAACCCACTAAAGCCACTTTCGTGAGGCATTATACCAGTGAGGAGGCTCACAGACAGCTCCATTACCCTTGAGGTAGTCTTCGTTCACCGTAAAATTACCAGATCAAAGAGTTAAACTGAATCGCCCCTTTCCGCAGTGATTATCAAGCACTGCCGGATGAACCGCATTCGCCGATTCAATGCGGTGCCACATTATGCCTACCAGAAGCTCAAGATGCCCGGTCCACGCGGGCGCCATCATGGTTAATGGCAAGGCCGAACTTTCCTCGCACCAGATATACACCACCGCCTTAGTAGCGTAAACAACGAGCATCACCTTGCAGCCGAATCTCAAGCCGACGCCCGTGCTTCCGGACACCGCCAAGGACTCAATTCTTCATGGAAGGATAGCCCGCCCGCCCAGTGGCTCGACTAAACACTCCGCCAAGGCCATGATAGGTCAGATCAGCGCTCAACCGCCTTCAAAGACATAAATATTTCTTACATTTCCTTCAAGAGGTTCACCTTTGCGCCGACCAGACGGGCTACACAGACGGAGCTTGAACGCATAAGGGATCCTTAGACATCCCCGCAGGACTGGCCCAGCTATATTACGGATCCGACTCAGCCTCTTCCCCGGTCTCAAAGAGGTTTCGTAATCATATTCCTTTTTATTATCACATTACTTGTACCCATACACATAGACATACTATTCAAATACAACATGTGGATTTATATGACGCTTACTGCTGTTATTTCTTATTGAAATTCTTTTGTCAAATGGCATCCGTACACAGCGATATGCCTTAAAATATGACAGGGGCTTCGTTTTACCCATAAACACGGCAGTAAAGTCTGAACACCTTCATGGAAGTTCGCACCCCGAGCTTATAGCATTATATGCATCAGCTTCAATCATGTCTTGGGTCAATAGTTGGGCTGCCCGCCCCATGTTTTGGTACCTTACGCCCGCTTATATCGGCTAAGGTAGCACTGGAGAACTATCACATTGTGTCCCGGTTCTTCCGGACGAGCCCTCAAGAGAGAAAGCCAAAACTGACCATTATGATACGGCGAGAGCTGGTCACTGTTCGAGAGGTCATAAAATCTTAAGGATTTCTCCCGCATAATGCCATAACCAATGCAGCGTGCGATGGATCGGTTTTTCTCCGATCAGGTGCTCATAGAGCCCCTAGTACAGTCTTCCGAACACCAGGGGCTGCGCCGACCATACTAAAGCTCCTATGGCTAAGTCAGAGTGATAAAGCCCTATAGTCCGATTGCCTGGTTCGTTGTGTTGAGCACCTCCTTCGGAGGACCCAAAACTGGATAAAGAGTGCTCAGTTTATCCCAACAACCCCAGACTTCATATGTGGGGCGTACCGATGATCGCCAACTCTCAGATTTAACATATAAAATGGTTGCACAGGAGGGTAAAATTTCATATAACAGGCGGTAACTGATGTAATCGACCTTATTTTAACATTACAAAGGACAACATGATCTGCATTCATGGAAATATAAAGTCCTTGGTGCATAGCTCTGTGGCAAGGTAGGATCCTTTCAGGACATTCTCATAATATAACTCGGGCTTGCGATGCTCCTTCCCCTCCGGCGGTCCTTCGGTCATCATCTTTTTAGCATCCATCTTCCCCCGGTGCACCTTTGCGCGGGTGAAGGCCATTCGTGCACCCTCTATACAGACCAACCGCTTGATGACGTCAAGTCGAGGACAGGCACCCACAAGCCGCTTCACGAGCCCAAAGTAACTAGTTGGGATCGACTCAGCAGGCCATAGCCGGATAATTAAATCCTTCATGGCTAGTTCTGCCGCCTTCTGTAGTTCGATTAGCTGTTTCAGTTGATCGGCAAAAGGCACCGGATAATTCGGTGCCAAATACTGCGACCAGAAGAGCTTATCCGCGGTATTCCTTTCTTCGACTCGGTAGAATTGAGCGGCATCTGATATGCCGCGAGGTAGCTCGGAAAATACCCCTGAGAAATCCGGATTCAAAATTAGAAATATAAGTCTTCCCCCCAAATACTTACTCTACAGGAAAAGGCCTTACCACCGCGATTTTTCTCGCTTCTTGATCTCCCGCAGGCGCTTCGGTTTCCGGCATCGCCATGGCCCGATGCGCCTTTGGTGAGTTCGGCTTCTTCTCCGCTAAATTCTGCTCCAAGGTCTCGTGATTTCACGGCCTCTTGTAGCTCCTGCTCACTTCAATAACCCCGGCCTCGTTTTTCACGAAGAGCCTGCCATGGGCCGCTTTTCCTCGCCTTTGCCACAACCTTCTTAAGGGCTTCACTTCGTCACAATCTCTAGCGCAAGTCATAACGCCACCATATCGAAAGTTGCTTCGCAATAAACGCTAACAAGACTTGTGCATACCTTGTTTATCCTCAACTGCATTTTCAATCGCCAAGTTCTTCAGGGTCGCCCTGCACTTTTGATTCAGCCCGAGATCTCCGCAGATGAGAAGTAGAAGCCACATGCACACCTCGCTTATAATGTAAGAGAAATAGATGCCATTCAATGAGTCTTCCTGCGAACATAAAATTCGATCCTCTGTCTGGTTCCTTTTTTCACCGACACTACAAAAAAAAAGACACATCCGTGACATTTTGGGCCGAACGAAATTTTTTCTATCATACATATGACACTTCTATGACGATAATTGTGACAAAACCCGTATCATCATAGATGTTGTGGGCTCTTACTTATGACAAAAATCATGACAGTAAAATGGGCTTTTCATCCCGGGCGGGCCGGAGACGCAGCTGCATGACATTCTTTGGGCCGCCCATGACGGAAAAACCATGGTAGAAGCGAGGGGAGGAAAATTTCAGGAGTTCCTGACATAAGTGGGAGGTCGGGGCCGAGCGATGCATCGCTTTCTTGTACACGACGCTGCAGCAGTGCGTAGGCGCCGCTCTAATCGAACCGGAGCGAGGCGTTGGGCTCTAATCGAACCCGAAGCGACAGACCGCAGCTACGACATCGAACCCGAGCGATCGATCGATGGTCGTTAATCGAACCCGACGAGCGATTCTTCACTATCGCCGCTAATCAAGCCGATCGATGCTGCCTCGATGAACAAAGAGCGCTATGGGGGTTGATGAACAATGAGCGGTGGCGTTGCTCGGATGAATAGGACCCGTGGTGTGGTGGAGGGCTGGATGAACAGAGACGGTGGAGGGGTGCCCGTGGAGGGGTGGTTGAACAGACCCCGTGGTGTGGAGGGCTGATGAACAAAAGAGACGGTGGAGGGGTGGTTGAACAAGAGCTCTGTGGAGTAGCGCACGGTGGAGGCTGGATGAACAGGAGCCCGTGGAGGCCGGAGGAGGTCGATGGTATCCCGTGGATTCTGGAGGAGGTCGACGGTGGAGATGAACAGATCCCGTGGAGTCCTGCTTTGCGGCACGCCACACCCTCCCGGCGAACAGACTCTGGTTTCACCGTAGGAGGTCCGTTGCCCATTTTATGCGGTACGCCACACCCTCCCGATCAACAGACCCTGCTTCACCATAGGAGGTCCGCTTTCGCCGCTTTGCAAGACGCCACACCCTCCCGACCCCTGCTTCGACCGTAGGAGGTCCATTTCTCCGCTTTTGCGGTACGCCACACCCTCCCGATCAATAGGACCCCTGCTCCAACGTAGGAGGTCCGCTTCTCCGCAGCGACACGCTAGGCCTTGTTTCCATCGCCGCTCCGCATAAGCCCTCCCGGCGAACACGACCACGCATTCCGCTCCGACCCAGCCGGTTGGCTCCCCATGAACACGACGACGACGCTGTTTCTCCGCTCCGACCCAGCCATGTAATGTATGCGCGCGAGTAGGCGTTCGAGACCCCACCAGATGTACACATACGCGGGTCAGATTTTCTTTTTGCACCCCGCCGCTGACGACGCGTACATGCTACGTGCTCGCCTACTACGATACGCGCGTTTCTACATCGACCAAGATATATGTACGCATATCGTCACGACCAGAATGACAACGCCACGCACGCTTCACCAGGTGGGTCTCGACCGTCGCACTTCTTGCCTGTGAAGATGTAGCTGGTGGGTCCCAGCAATCAAGGGGCTTAATCGCTTGTTTTTTTGCCCGACGCACTTCCTTGCGTGCGAAGATGTAGCTGGTGGGTCCCAGCAGTGGGGGGAAACGCTTTTTCGCTAAATACGATGGCCCGTCCGTGGGTCCTCGCCGCCGTGGAGGAATAATTATTTTGCGCTGCAATAAGGAGGCACTTCTTGCGGTCGTCGTGGACCCAAATGCCAGCCTCTCCACGCGACAAGATTTTTCCGATGGAAGTCGGTCATTGACCACATTGACCATGCCGCGCCGAGAGCACCACGGCGGTGGACGACAGGCGAGGCCTAGGTAGGGAACGACGTGGAGCCGGGGAAGATGCAGCAGTGGGTGCCCACGCGAAGAGGAGTACGAGGGTGAGGCTGCCGTCCGCCAGAGAATAACAGGGGTGTGGGTGAGTAGAGGGATGGCCTCGCCAGCGGTGGGAGTAGTGGGCGGTGAGGCCTCAAGGCATCACAGCCGCCACGGGAGGCAGGAGCATGCGACACGACCGGCGCTGCTTGGGCGGCCGAGCACAAAGACCAGAGGTTGAAGAAGCACTACGGCCGTTGGATGGACATCGACGGTCACTGAGCTAGAATCTTCATATTGACTAAGTTAACAAAGCCCTCCGTCCTCAGAAACTTAGTAGGCCCACAAGTCAGCCTCCCACCAAGGTGAGTCCCAAATAGGTGGGGAGAATTCATTTTTTGTGCGTAATAAGGAGGCATTTCGTGGGTACGAGCTGACAGCGGGGAACGTTTTTTCATGAAATACAGAGACCCTTCCGATGGGTCCCAGCTATCGTGGAGGAATCATTATTTTGCTGAATAAGCAGGCATTTTCCTGTGGGTTCTTTACCGCCACCTCTTCCGATGGCTGTTGTTTGTTGACCATGTGACTCGCCACGAGAGCACAAACGCTGTGGACGAGGGCGAGGCCCAGAAGAGAAACACCCGTAGTCGGGCGGCCACCGCAGCGGATGCCCATGCCGAGGGGAGAACGAGCGCCGACCGGTCGGCTGCATGGGTGAGGCCGACGCCGCGGAAAATAACAGGATGTGTGGGTGGTTAGAGGGATGATTCGCGGCAAGACAGCCAGCCACGGAGGAGGGAGGGTGCAGTCCCGCCGGCGCTAGTTTGGGCGGCCGGAGCAGAAGATCGAGATTGAAGAAGACGCGGCCGTTGGATGGACATCCAACAACATCGCTGTGTGTTGACTAAGTTGACAAAGCCTTATGCTTGACGCCAAAAAAAAAGTTTAGGACAGCGCCATCACAACCTAGTAGGCCCGTAAGTCGACTCCAAATCTGTGGAAAACAACATACAGCCCATTAGCCATTATTTTCAATAATTTACAGCCCATTTTCTAATTCTTAAGGATATTTGAAGCCCATATTGTTTTTATTAGCATTACGCATCATATATTCTGGCATCGCTAAAAATTCAACGAAATTTTGCATATTTCGGTGGGGTCCGAACTCTTTTAATCACGAAGTTTCGAGTCACGTTAAAAATAATTTTCAAAAAATTATATCAAAATAAAATTCAAAAAATAATTCTCCACAAAAAAAATGAATGAAATTTAGAATCTTAACTAGCAAGATGCCCGTTCGTTCCATGGAACATGAAGATGCATTTGTATGAGTAGTTTATCTTGTGGGAGAAAAGATGATATTTTAATGTAATTGCCAGTTGGCTTTGGTTTCTATAAGAGTAGAGAGTAGAGAAATCTTGAAAAAAAATGATATTTGAATGCAATTGCCGGTTGGCTTTGGTTTAAAATTTACAGCCCATTTCTTACAACTTATAGCCCGTTTTCTGGGGAAGCCCATTTCTTACTACTTACATCCCTCCTCGCCTTGAAAGATTTGCAACAAAGAGGCTGAGAAAAGCAAGTAGGCCTCGGTTTTGGTATTCTCCAAAAAGAGCTGGCTAGCCAATTTTAGAAAGAAAAATATATCAACTGGCTCGCATGTGCTTAATAAAAGCGTAAGCTGCATAGACGGGCCACAGCCCCAAGACAAGGCGCAGCTTGAGCTCCGCCTCAAACTGAAAAACAACCGGCCGAGCTGTGGGTCCCCGTGTTATCCGCCATTGTGTAATTTTCTCGCTTATTGACTACATTGACAATGGCGTGGAACCTAGTTGTCAAACAATTAGGAGGAAGTATTTTTTTGGCTTGTAATAACGAGGCACCTGCTTGCGAAATGCAATGACCCTAGTGGGTCCCTACTGTCAGCCTCCTCCACGTACAGTCATCTCCTGATTCCTCTTGGTTGTTGACCATGTTGACAACGTCAGACGGCGGCAAGGTGGAGAACGACGGCAAGGCCTCGGACGGGAACGAACAGCGGCCATGGAAGATGCAGCAGTGTAGTGGCAGGTGGAGGGGAGTACAAGGGCAACAACGTGCAAGTCAAGCATACAAATGGTACAAAAAGCCCAAGGATTAATTGTTCATCAAATTTTTAGACAAAACCCAGATTGAACATGACAGTAACATCTAACCCAACCACTCTTTTTTGCAGTCACAAACAAATGGATCGGCCTGATCCATAAAATCAACATCCTGTGCAAATTTTTTTATTTCAGGATGTCTACAACTTATTGTAAATATAAGCCGGGCACGTTTAGAAGCCCATTTGTCCACCTGAAACTTCTTGTTTTGCTGTTCAACATGTTCGTCTGTGAGAAATATCTTGCTGTAAAAATTAAGCCTCATGGACAATAGTAACCTCGCGTTCAACAGGAAGAATGTGACAAAGCTTCTGTTTGCCTGGTTGGATGCATATCGTCCCATCGTTATCATCCTCAAACGAATGTCATGAGAACTGCGAAAATCCTTGTGCTTATTATGCCAATGATTGGTTATATGTTTTTCTCCATGTGGTTCTCCCTAAGTAGACATGAAGATTGAAAACAGTTAAGGTCTGAAAATATAGTATGTCGAAAGAACGACAACTGAACAGTTAATTCTTGTACAATATATACGGGCTTTCAATGTGCATGAAATCATCACCTCTATGTATAAATTATCCAGAGATCGAAAGCATCGCAGCAAGCCAATAATTATGTCCAGATCAAAACTATACATTCTGATATATATGATCTTGACAGAATCTAGCAGCATTGATAGGCTATCAATGGACGAACTCTTCATTGAGCATATAACATAATATTAGTACCCAAAGTGTACTCCAAGATGATATAAAACTTATGCGCACAAATGAAAAATGCAGCATATGATTACAAATGTGTAGATGATAATATACGGTACCTGAAAAGTGAGGAGCCAAACACCAACTCCTTGTGATTATTAAACGGGTCACAAATTACACCCAAGGTCTCCAGCTTAGCGCAGAGACGACATTTATTTCTCAAGGTGTATAACAACTATGAAGGAGCAACCTTTCAAGTGAAGGGCATCTTCGATGATGAGCTGCTGTCCTTAAAAAATTCCAATGCTTTTAAGGTGAGGCGACTTTTATTTGGAGACAACGATACCGATTTCTATTCCCAAAACAATCAGCAAGCGCCTGGGTAGGGCAACTGGAGTGGATGATGCTATGCAGTGAGGCCTCCGACAGATAAACCACCACAAGCGAAAGTTATTTTAGCAGTGGGAGTCGAAGCATTTGTACCAGATCGTCTGGTAGATGGCATCGGGTGAAGGTGGCGGTGTGGAGAGAGGAGGAAAACCGCGAGATGGACAACGGTGGTGGGGGCACGAATTCTTGGTATGTTCGTGGTAATGGTAGAACTCAAACTGCTGGAGTTCTCCGAATTCAGGGGATGTCAGCCAAGCGTCCACCTTGCCGGGTATGTACAGCAGGTAGCTTGTCGGGATGCAGAGGCATTGAACGGGGCCCTGCTAGTGAGAAGAGACGATGGCTCTAATGAGATCAAATTCAGGAAGGACATATATCTAACGACAGTCGAGATTGAGGGGCGCGGTGCGCGATAGAGGGCGCCACCGAGTTGAGAGGACTTGTGTGTGGCAGCAATCCTTGGGGGGAGAAGCGAGATGATCTCCTCAAGGATGACGCCCGGGAGATCGCTGATGCGGTCCACCAGAGATTCTACCGTTCCTCGATCCGGTGGAGGGGGTCACTGCTTCCCCCACGCCACTGGGTGCGGATCTACAATCAAGGCCGCCACAAGGGAGCCTCATCTTCTTGGCGGCTGGGGCCAGCCGACCCATTTTCCTTGTGGGCATCGCGCCGAGCTCACGGGTTTGAGCAGAGTAGCCAGAGACAAGCCTAGTGGAAGTGCTAGTGGGGAAGAAGGAGGGCTGGGGATTTCTGTAGGAGTGGAAGAAGAGGAGCATGCGTTTTCTGTACGAGTGAGGAAGAAGGTGAGCGGGGTTTTCTAGACGAGTGAGGAAGGTTGGGGAGCGGGGGGAATTGGGTGGGGAGACGGAAATGGGAGAGCGAGCTGTTCGTGTTTATAAGGCCCGCTGCACTAACTACTCGCTTCCCAAGAACCGCTTCTTCTTTTATGCTTGTTGCATTGAGCCGCGATGGCTTGGTTGATCATGCATGCATGCGGATGCATGTGCCCGCCGCCATCGCATGCTACCGGGTTTGTTGCTAGACCTATTTAATAGGGTGGTTATGGAGTAAATTAAGGAGATTTATTTTTCCGTGTGCATCCACCAAATTAGAGGATGCGGTATCGATGAAGACACTCACATTAAACTAACATTCGAAGAACAAAAGTTCAGCATGTCTATGCATCTCAATGATTCACCATACTATAACCAATATACAAAGTTGTGAGAAGGTGTGAAATAAAGAAAATTGGTCGATGCTTCTCCGAGCAAAGGGCCCCCTCAAGACGCATTAATTTCCTGGCATGCTTGTTTCTTCTCAATGTCGCGAGCACTTTGAGCATGTTGGCAACTCCATAGCTAGCTACCTGCCTCATCTTGCAATTGATGCTGACACATTTGCTACAAACACATGAGGCAATAGAGATGACTCAACATGGGTCCATATTGTGCAGTTCCCTTGATATCATATTCATTGTCCTGAATCTAAAAAGATAGGAAAACAGTAGCTATACTTAAACGGTGTTGCAAAACAACAGCACATATCAATAGCTCGGCATGACAAAACACGATCATCTGGACGAAGGGGATACTGACCTGCCTGAGGAAGATTACATATAATTTCATAAGTCCTTGGTTGATTTCCACCTTCGCAGCAAAGACCGCTTGTTTGCTCCTCCACACATGATAGGATCGCTCAAGACGCATTCAGCAAGTCAACGCATTTAATAAGCTAATTTCATCTTGCAAAGTGGTCATTGTACCTAGTTATGAATGTAGGAATACCGAGCACCATGAGGTTAGCTGACAGCAGTGTAGATGCAGCCATATAAATTTTGTGCGGTGCTACCAAAATTGAGGTTTGTATCCTTCTCGTTATGAGAATTCTTCTTGAAGTTGGTAGAATGTGACGGCTTGTTCTTTGCATCAAACTTGCCTTTCCCTGAGATTTGTTCTTGTTGTTTTGGGGCTGGTTGGGCTGGAAGTTCTTCTCGTACCATGTGGGCACTAGAAGCTCCCTCAACCTTCGAGCATGTGTGTCTTTTGCTTTTGCCTTCTCCTCAAAATCAAGAGTGCTAATGAGATCCAAAACAGAAAACTCATGTCTCTTGTTTTTCAGAGAAGTAGCAAAATCATTCCACGAAGGTGGAAGCTTGGCAATGATGGTCCCAAAGAACAAATTTGTCCGCAACACACACTTAAAGTACTCAAGTTCCTTAGAGAGTGATCAGATCTCATGAGTCTGCTGAACAACAGAGCTTATCACCATCTTGTAGTCACAGAATTGCTTCCATGACGCATAACTCGCTGCTGCCCCGGGGCCCAAACGTGGCCTCAAGCAGTTGCCCACATGTCTTTGCCGCTGTCAAACGATATATATGAATCCACAATGGAAACATCAAGAACACTCAGCAGGCGGCTTTGAAGAGGGTATCCATGTTCAAAAGCTTCCTGCTATGTAGGATTAAGATCGCCTCAGCTTACCCTTAGTGGCGCATAGCAAGACATGATCCAAACCAATATACTGCTTCTTGTGTGCCACCTTTATATTGCACCCCTTAAAAGTAAGCGGCTTCAAAAGCACAAAAAACCACTGGAGTAAATTGCCTCGTGATCAGGTTTTTGGATTGGATTGTTGAATATATGAGCAATTTAGTATGAGATTTAATCCAAACAGCAGTAAATAGATCATGACGACAATTGCAAACATCAAAGTAATGATGTGGACTAAACCAGAGGATGTAATCACATACTATACAGCGGAGCAGAACCGATGTGGTTGATGTTGTCACCATGTCGTTGATGAAGAGGTTACCGAGGTCAAGGAAGAAGGTTGTCGTTGAGGAAGTCGTCACGGGCAGCAACACAGGAGTGTGCTCCCCAAAACCTGATCGCCTCTCCCGCACAGATCACGAAGGCGGGTTCGAGGACTGCTGTCCCTTATCGCGTGCACGCCGTAAGGAGGGCTGAGAAGAATTATGTGGCGGCGCTAAGATCCGAACAAAGTGCGAACCATATGATACAACAAGGCTAGGGTAGAGCATGTCAGTCGGTCATGCGAGTATAATAGTAGGCCTTTGGCCCCCAAACCCCACGTCCAAGTCAATAATAGCTCAAAAAAAGTCAATAATAGCCCCATCAAGGTTTGTCTCAAAAAAACGGAGTAATTAAGGCTTCTGTTAGTCCCTTTAGTATGAATACAATATCATTAATAATGACCCCACCTTTTGTCTCACAAAGTATGTTGGAGTACAACCGGCTACACGTTTACAATCCGCTTCTCTTCTCTCTCCTCTTCTCTCTCCTTCAACTAAGAACAAATACTATTTTAAATCCTTATAGCCTGCTTATGTCATCTAATTGTAGTACTTTCTCTAAAGTTACTATCCACTATGTAGTCTGAAATGCCGGGCGTGCAGCGGGCGGTGCCCTTGGTCGGCTCGCTGCTTCAACGGCGGAAGCAGTGAGAGGTCGCGTCGCCCTGACTTGCCATCAATGTGGAGCGGCGGGCTCAGCTGGTGCCGGGCCGGAAGCACGCACGGGAGGGGGGGAGGGGTTTTTGTTGGGCCAAGTAGGTGTGAAGCCAACTTGGGATCGGTCCGGACGGGGAAATATCATGTGCTCCCATACTCTGCATATGACACTAGTCTAGTATGTTACTACTCCCTCCTTTCCGGTTTATAGAGATGTACTCATAGTAATATGTTACAGTACAAGTTACTCCCCACTATGACCAGCCTTGGCCTCTCCCAGTGCTCCACCATGTATAGCTGCTAAGCCTGCCACGTAGGCATAAAATATGATATGGCACCAATAAACTAAGCACCTATGCATTGAAGACTTGAGTTACTAAGCCATTTAATGCACTTAGCACCTCATCTAAAGAGCATTAATAGTATAGCCAGCTGCTGGCTATAAGCCGCTGCCATGTCATCTACAGCCCATCTTATAGTCAACATGTACAATAGTAGATCAAAAGAGTGTACTACTACTTTTTGTTCTCAGGCCCACCTTTCATTCTCACAAAGTGCCTAGGAGCATGTATAGAGCTGGCTCTTCACGAAGAGCCCACTTACCTTCTCTCTCTCTCTCTCTTTCCTCCAACTAAGCAGAAATATACTATAGTTCATTCCTTATAGCCCACGACTCAGCTCTATTGTACTTGCTCTAAGCACATCTAAGCACTTACTAGCACCCTCGACCATGGACCTTGACGGTGTACGCCACCTTGTGTCTCATAATTTTCCTCGCATCATCGGAGTCCTAGAAGATCTCACCCACATCATCATTAGCATGCAGCCGCTTTGATAGACAACGGCGCAGGGAGTAGAGGCGATCGGGGACGCACCACCACCACGTCGGGCACTCAGATGTGCTCGTGGTGCGCAGCGCGCGCTTTTTTCCATCGGTGCTAGCTCTAAGGCCGAGGCTGCGGTCGCTTTCGCTCCGACTAGTAGTTGAGGAACGACGCAAAGAGGTGCTGCAAGAGATGCATATGCGCCATTATGCGGCGAAGCCGCCAGAGCACGACGAATCGGACGCCGCCGCGATGGCGACGCCCATGCAGCCGAGTGTGTGTGCATGCATGTGTTATTCACGCGCATTCTGCAACCGAGCGTGTGCATGCATGTCTTGTGTACGCGCGCTTGTGTGCTCCATGCTCGCGCCAGTATGTGCATGAGTTGGATCGATGGAGTTAGTGCATTCGCTTGTGTACATGCGTGGCTGCATGTGTCCCGTATATGCGGGCTTGTTGCGTGGTTATCAATAATTAATATAAACTACTCCTCCGTCAAATATAAGTCTTTCTAGCCATTTCAATAGACTACAACATACGGATGTATGTAGACATATTTTAGAGTGTAGATTCACTCATTTTGTTTCGTATGTAGTCCCTTATTGAAATATCTAAAAGACTTATATTTGGGAATGGAGGAGTATAAAACATCTTCAACTTAGCATCCTGATGTACCGCTTCTAGTGGTTAGCTTAAAAGTTCATGTTCTTTAGTTGTTTATAGGTGGGCAAAGGCAAAAAACAGGGGAAAACGCGTAAGGTTCCTTGCAGACGCCCACCGCGAGGTTCCTTGCTCCTCCTCGGTCGCCGGGAATCTATGCTCTTCAACTCTTTCTTTTACGTGAGCTTTGTTCATCCTTTTCCCAACACGCGAGACATCTAGCATCAAGGTGCACGGTCATGCAAGAAAATGGAGATAATCGATAAGCATGTAAGTGAGTCGTATGGGGAGCGGGGAAACCTTTTCGTAAGTGAGTCGTGCACTTCGATGGCACCTACGCAATATTTTTTCTCCTCGATGGCACGTGAATAGTGCACGACTCAACGACGGAGCACGGATGGTAGCAATGACATGGTCAGCCCTTTTTGGAGAGAGTACGACTACTAGTAAATAACTTTGATGTGTCCCGTCAACTCGCAGAATCCACGAGAAGCTTGATTACCCTTTCCTCGCCAACGCTGGCGGGTGGCTCGCAAGACGAGGAGAAACTTTTGCTTACAAGCGTGGACGGCACCAGTTCATTTGGTGTCGATTGCCGTAAGCACCATCAGAGAACCATCGACTTCCGAAGAGGCGAAGAGCCAAGCGCAAGGTCACCTACTAACCTTAGGCTAGGCGAGGGGAGTAACATAAGTAGGGTACCTCCTTTTTATTCTAGAAACAACCACGCCAATATCAAGGTGCTGGTTACGAGAACAAATTTCCTGCAGTCCGTGCTCAGCCCTCCTCTATCTCTCTCTCAGCTCAGCCAGCCACAGACGCTGGAGCCCATCGCTCTATTTGCTCACATGCGCCCCACATGTCGCTGAAAACGCAAGAGGACCCAATCGAACCTGCACATCTTTCACCTCGACGTACGGGTGATGAAAACAAATCCAATAAAGATCTTCGTGGTCGCTTTTGGAGTTACTCAAGAGTAGTAAGATTCTATCTATAGTTTAACCTAAGATGCACATCTCGTGGCTTCAACTACCACTCTATTTTCTTTCATGACACGACCTGGATGCCGGATGTCCCACGGTCGGCAAAAGGAGGAAGAACATGACCAAATCTTCTACAGTTTCTCGAATTAGACTAGTTGTGCTAACTTAAAATTTTATTAGGTATTTCCTCGCTTAAAATACTTGACTTCCATTTTTCCAAAATGGATGTACCTATATACTAAAACATGTCTAGATACATATATATTTGACAAATAGAAGGCATGTATTGTGCAACGGAGGAGTAGAATGGATGCAAGTTTTGTATTGGGAAGAAGAGTACATCCATATATTGATAGAGCGTTGAGTTGGCCTTACAAGTGGGATCGCAGTTGAGGAAACCGACTATCGGCAAACCCCCACCTCGCCCACCGCGCGATGGCTGAGTTAGAGAAACGATGAGGTTGAAGAGATTGCTCTAGCACGGACTCCAAGAAATATGGTGTCAGATGGAAGTCGTGGGCTGGTGGCGCAGCCGCACTCGACGTGAATGCTTGTTCTCGCCCATGCCACCCTACTACTCCTACTACTTACTATATAGTACTAGTATCGAGGATTCGAGGTGCTGGTTACGTAGTACAATATGGCTACAAGAAAACACCCGCATTTACGCGCCAAGCATGTGAAGTAGTAGTAAATAGTATTATTTCCTCCGTTTTATATAGTCTTTGTAGAGATTTCACTAGGTGGACTACATACAGCAAAATGAATGAATCTACACTTAATATGCATCTATGTACATCTGTATATGGTTCATAGTGAAATCTCTACAAAGACTTACATTTAGGAACGGAGGAGTACTATTGTTGATTGGCCTCATCCGATAACCTGTTGCAATGCACGCATAATTATGGAGAAGGGAGAGGAAGAGCGCATACATCAGTTCCAAATCGAGAGGAAAGGCGAAGAGTCGGTGGACGGTTGCCGCTTGCCACGGTTCACGGCGGGCGCTTCGCCTACACGCCGGTTCGAAATACTCCTACCACTCGCCGCCGCCTCACCGATATGTTGAACGGGACCACATGTCAACGAAACATGGTGTGTAATTTCGCAAAATGCGATCCGCCGCTGGGTCCGAAGTGCCGATTAGTTTTTTTTTGAAAGTTTGCCGCATTAGTTATCGACCTTTATTTTTTTAACATGCAATCTGAATGGATAGCTCCTGTGGTCATCACACGAGAGAGGATATAGTGATGGTTGATTCGCCGAGCAACTTCTTACCGTGGGAATATGGGAGTACCAAATGATTCAAGGAACAAAGAAATGATGGTTGCTTCGTCCGAGCAACTTATCGTGGCGAAGGTGGGCCTCGTGATTTGATCGCCACTAGTCATTACTATCGCGCGCAACGACCGGGGTGAATCTTTCCCCGAAGTTGTGTTGTGCACTCAATATTGCTGCATGGCAGGTGGAGTCGGATGAAGGATGTCCAACATGTCGGCTAAACGGTTGAATTGTTTCGCATTGCTATCAATCCTTCAGCATTTGTTTATATGTACGCATAATTTTGATGAAATTGTACTGTGATGCTATGAAGGTTTGAACTTCGGTTCCCGCAGGAAAAAAAGGTTTCAACTTGGGATTCATGTGTCTTGCCTTGAGATTATCTCGCTACAACATTCCATCAAATACAAATGAAACTACCATGGGTAATGCATCTCAATGGTTCGCAGATCAGCGCCAATATTCACATCACAACTAAAGACAAAGTTGTGCGAAGGTGTACAAATAAAGAAAAATATATAATTGATCGATGTTGTTTGTAGGCATGGCTCCATTTCCTTGGCATGTTGTTCATTGCTTGTCAGCTAGTTTCACCCAGCTCAGAGCCAAAAAGAGGTGTATGAAGGACACCACAATCCGATCATTTTGTGCAGCTCCACTAAAATCGAGCGGACCATCCCTGTTTGCAAAGATATCCAGTCAGTGTGATTACAATAATAGTGGAACTAGATGATGAAACATAACACACATAAATAGAAGCCGATCACCTCTACGATCTCTCTTTAGGACTAACTTCTTGTTGGAGAAAGATTAGGCACGGAGTTGGATGAGGAGGATAGCAAAACCAATCTCCCTTTCCCAGTCCCACAGAAATGTAAAAACGTTGTTCGTGGTGATATTTATGAACTGCACAAAACACTCTTCGTAAAAGTGATTTGTGCAGTTCACCAAAAGG